>CM049859.1:3101196-3153696 GCA_027422415.1 Schizothorax lantsangensis
GATGTGACAGTCACCAAGACCATCACCACACGTGCAAACCAAAAGCCGTGGATGACAGCAGAGGTTCGTGGGCTGCTAAAGACCAGAGATGAAGCATTCAGATCAGGGGATAAAGCAGCCCTCAAAACAGCAAGAGCCAATCTGTCCTGTGGCATCAAAAATGCAAAACGGTCATATGCTCAAAAAATCAACAATCACTTCACAGAGAGCAGAGACACACGGAGCCTGTGGCAAGCTATTCAGACCATCACTGACTACAAACCCCCGCCACAGGCCTGTGATGATGATCCATCCCTCCCCGATACACTCAACCACTTTTATTCACGGTTTGAAATGCAGAACGGCACACCTGCACAAAAACTGCCCACACCTCCCAACGACCAGGCGCTCTGTCTGTCTGCAGCCGACGTAAGGAAGACCCTATCCAGGATTAACCCACGAAAGGCTGCAGGTCCTGACAACATACCTGGCCGTGTATTGAAAGACTGCGCTGCACAGCTGACGGATGTCCTAACAGATATCTTCAACACCTCACTGAGCCAGGCAGTCGTCCCCACATGTCTAAAATCCACAACAATCATACCGGTACCAAAGAAATCACCTGTGTCCTGTCTAAATGACTACCGTCCCATAGCACTGACTCCAATCATGATGAAGTGCTTTGAGAGGTACAAAATCAAAACCAGCCTCCCCAACACACTCGATCCGCTCCAGTTTGCATACCGTCCAAACCGCTCTACGGACAATGCAATTTCCTCCACCCTCCACCTGGCTCTTACCCACCTAGAAAATAAAGACTCCTATGTTAGAATGCTGTTCATTGACTTCAGCTCGACATTCAACACAATAATCCCACAACAGCTCATAAATAAACTAAACCTGCTGGGCCTTAACAATTCCCTCTGTAATTGGATCCTGGACTTTTTAACCGGAAGACCTCAGTCAGTCCGTGTCGACCACAACACCTCGAGCACTACCACACTGAGCACAGATGCCCCACAAGGCTGTGTGCTCAGCCCGCTGCTCTTCACGCTGCTGACCCATGACTGCACTGCCAAGTTCAGCTCCAACCACATCATCAAGTTCGCTGATGACACAACAGTGGTAGGTCTCATCAGCAACAACGATGAAACGCACTACAGAGAGAAAGTGGCACAGCTGGCTGAATGGTGTGGCGCTAACAATCTGTCCCTCAATGTGGAGAAGACAAAGGAGGTTGTGTTGGACTTCAGGAGGAGGAACTCCATTGACCACCCCGCACTGACCATCGACAGCTTGACTGTGGAGAGAGTCAGCAGCACTAAATTCCTGGGGGTGCACATCACAGAGGATCTCACCTGGACCACCAACACTGCATCATTCTCCAAGAAGGCACAACAGCGCCTACACTTTCTTCGCCGGCTGAAAAGAGCAAGTCTCCCACCACCCATCCTCACCACATTCTACAGGGGCACCATTGAGAGTGTGCTGACCAGCTGCATCACTGTCTGGTACGGGAACTGTAGTGCTGCTGACCGTAAGACCCTCCGGCGGACAGTGAACACAGCTGCAAAGATCATCGGTGCCCCTCTCCCATCCATCCTGGACATTTTCCTTGCACGATGCTCCAGCAAAACCAACAGCATCGTGAAGGACCCCACCCACCCCTCCCACAGTCTCTTCCAGCTCCTACCATCAGGAAGACGGTACCGGAGCATCAGAGCCCGCTCCGCCAGACTGCTCAACAGCTTTTTCCCCCAGGCTGTGAGAGCCCTGAACTCAGATCACCCTGCCCTCCTCTGAAACCCCATGCAAACCCCTACCTCCTGAAACATGGACCCCCCCCACCCCCCACCCCCCAACCTTACCACACCAAAGAAAAAACTGTATGAAACTTTTCTGTGCAATTCAAAGTGTGCTACACACAGGTGAGTGGGCCTGTACAAACCACCTGTAGAAACACACTCTCCTCTATGCACTAGACACTTTTCACACACTGCTATGTGTACACAATCCCACAAAAGACTCAGCAATATATGTATGTTTACATGCACATGCACTACAAATCATCTTGTACTGTTCCCCAGCCAGCTGCTTGACTCACAATGTTTCTCTCTGCACATGTACAGTATTTATGTGAAGCATTCGTATAGTTTGTATAGTTTGTATTTTTTATCTTTTATCTTTAGTTGTATAGGGTAAATATTTATATATAGTATACTTAGGTTTAGTAATATAGTATCAGTAGGTTAGTTGTGTATAGGTTTATAGTGTTGTATGTCTGTATTTATGTAGCACCGTGGTCCTGTGAGGCACGACATCTCGTTCCACTGTATGTCCCCACATGTAGCGGAATGACAATAAAGCTCAACTTGAACTTGAACTTGATAGTGTAATTCTGTCATTGTTTACTCACTCTTCCCCTTTTACAAAACTGTATGAGTTTTTTTTTAATTTGCTGAACACAAAAGAAGATATTTCAAAGAATGTTGGGAAACAAAGCAGCTGACGGTACCCATTGACTTACATTGTAAACACTGCTGGGTAGATACTTGTAAATTGTAATCCATTACTGATTGCAAATTACTCAACAAAAATTATAGTTATAATGTAATCCATTACATTACAAATTTTAGGTAATATAATCTACTTTTTGATTATTTTTAGATTAGTTTTGACCTAATTACCACATGATTTAATCTTGTACCATACTAATATAAAAATACAAAGAGAAAGAAAACCTATTCGTTGTTAGTAACAACATGAAATGCATTAAACATTACATAAATAATTTTAAAATACCAACAATCAAAATAAAACACTCACTAAAAAGATATCATGTGATCATTAACCAATAACATAGAACCTTGAAAATGCAAATGTGTTAATTATTATAAGGCCTACCTAAAATCTCAGGGGATACTTCAAGTAAATATATTAGGTGAAAGAGGATCGGCTGACAAAAAAGTTTAGGAATCACTGCATTATAAAGCCCCGTTCACACCAAGCACGATAACGATAACGATAACAATAACGATAAATATATGGTTCTAAAAATTGTTCTCAGTATTAAAGAATAGCAGCGTCCACACCACAACTATAACGATAAAGGCACAGAGAAACGATATCGTTGGAATCACTTCCAGAACGATTTTTTTCCAGCTGATGAACGATAAAAACACTGACAGCCAATCAGAATCCATCCTGCTATGTGCTCGAGAATTTAAAGCGGCAGACGCACGTGCGCTTAGAATAAACAGATGATATCGTTCGCTGGTGTGGACGCAAAAATAGTTATCGTTATAGTTATCTTTATCGTTATCGTGCTTGGTGTGAACGGGGCTTAACGATAACGATAAATATATGGTTCTAAAAATCGTTCTCAGTATTAAAGAATAGCAGCGTCCACACCACAACTATAACAATAAAGGTACAGAGAAACGATATCGTTGGAATCACTTCCAGAATGATTTTTTTCCTGCTGACAAACGATACAAATACTGACAGCCAATCAGAATCCATCCTGCTATGTGCTCGAGAATTTAAAGCGGCAGACGCACGTGCGCTTAGAATAAACAGACGATATCGTTCGCTGGTGTGGACGCAAAAATAGTTATCGTTATAGTTATCTTTATCGTTATCGTGCTTGGTGTGAACGGGGCTTAGAATTAACAGCTGTTGTGTGAAAAAAATGTAATGATGTAATCAATAAAAAGTAACTGTAGTTGGATTAAAAGTATTTTAAATGTAATATAATTCAAATACTTTGTATTTGGAATACTTTGTCTTAATTTTTTGGAATCTGATTATGTAATCCAGATCACATTAATCAGTGTGTAAATGATGACAGAATTTTCATTTTTGGGTCACCTGTCCCTTTAAGACAGTACAACCTACTGACTGTAGGCCTATCCCTCACAGCCTCGCTTTCCTTTGAGGAAAGTTTAAAGGTATGATGACACCAAATCACATATATATATAAATATATAATGCAAATCGAATGTTGTTTTCCGCTGAAGTCCCGCACGGACTTATTTCCGCGTCTCTGTAGCGTTCGTGACGCTAGGTGGCGATGTGCATCCGTCACGAGCGGAAGAAGAAGAGTGACGTCATCGCTCGGGCGCAAACATGGCGGATATGGACGTGGAAGATTTCATCGGACAGAACAGGCAGCTGTCGGATTTAGTCGACACGTTTCGCAGCATTTCCGAAAGCGAAAAACACTGGAAGAGCAGGAGGGAGTTTATATTCAGAAACATCAACGATTATGAGGACCCTCACCTGGATCAGCTGCTCGCGATGTCTATGGTGTGGGCGAACCACGTGTTCCTGGGCTGCAGGTCAGAATAAAAGCACATTAACATTATATCACAAACAATTACACTAAAACGAAAGACAATTCAAGAAACAGGTGAAAATATCAACAAACACGGAATGCTGTAATTGAGAAACTAACGTTATACATCTAACATTTAAATAAATAATTATGCAGCAAACTTATTTATTATCCTGAGAACAATACAAACCATTTTAGTGCTGTCAAACGATTAATCTCATCCAAAATAAAAGTTTTTGTTTACATAATATGTGTGTACTGTGTATATTTATTACGTCTATATAAATACACACACATGTATATATTTAAGAAAATTGTATGATTATATATTAAATATATTTATTTGTAATATAAATATATACGTCAATTTTTTCAAAATATATACTGTATGTGTATTTATATAAACATACACAGTACACATATATATTATGTAAATAAAACTTTTATTTTGGATGTGATTAATCATTTGACAGCACTAATTATTAACTGAGCGTCAATAATAACTGAGCAGCCAATCAGAATGATTTCTGAAGATCACGTGACACTGAAGACTGAGTAATGATGCTGAAAATACAGCTGCACATCACGGATAAATTATATTTTACTATATATTTACATAGAAAACACTTATTTGGAATTGTAATAATATTTAAGTTTTACTGTTTTTATTGTACAGATGTCTCTTTGAGCAGGAGAGATTTATTTCAAAAACATTTAAAATTGTAATTGCATTTTAAATTTAGTTAAAAATGTTAAGTGGCTGTAATTGTATTTTATGCACTAAATACTTCTATGACTATCATGTCAAAAATGTAACTGCCAAAACTTTTTTTTCTTCCATTTTTAAGCAGCTAAACGCTTGAATAAAGGTTCGAGTTCAGTTTTATTTCTAGAGCACGTTTAAACACAGAACAAGGCTGACCAAAGTGCTGCACAACAAAGAGAGAAATCAGGAGTAACTGCTGTTGATTGATCTAGTTTGAGGGATTGTGTTTGTAGGTATGATCCAGTGCTGCTGGAGAAGGTGAGAGAGATGGCAGAAGGGATTGTGGTGGAGGACGCTCCTGTTTTTAAGACCAGAGATGAACTGATCAAACAGCAGCAGAAGGTAAATGATCCTGCTCTCCTTCACTGAAGATGCATTGAAGCTGAAGCCTTTCTGCCACGGGATCAAATTAATGAAAAAGGTCCATCTGACTTTTTATCTCACATTTCTGAAATGTTTCAGAGTTGAACTGTGAGAGATGAATTTATAATTCTGAATTTATATCTTGAAATTCTGACATTTTCTTAGAATTCTTGAGTTTATCACACACAGAACTGTGAGATCAAAAGATGCTATTATCCTTATTGACTTTTTTATCCATAGTGGAAACAGGCTTCTGTAATTATTTATGCCACTGCATCAACAAGCAGATTTGCAAATATAAATGTCTGTCTGCTCATCATACAAAGTGAATATTTTTTGCTTCAGAAGACTTACAATATGCCAGTTGAGTATTATGGAGTAATTTCATCTTTAAATGTGCTTTTTGAAGCAGTTCATTGCTGGCAAGGTGGACTTTAATAAAGCTTGGCAGTCTATGCAGTAGAAACATGAAAACTGTTTTTAGATCAGTACTCCATGGTGTTTCTTTTTGCCAAAAACTTCCAAAAAGCTGGTTGAAATTCGGCAAACTTTGTCGGAAAAATAAGTGAAGGACCAATCATTGTTTTCATGGCCAAGATTTTTTAAGGCAAATAGGCCGATTCCATTACTGATTGTTGATTTTTATTTTTTTCTGTTTATAAGCAAAAGACAGAAAAGAATGAAATAGTAGATGAACAAGATGTTTATTTGCTCTATTATGGGCTGAACTGGTCTAAAAAACAAAACTATCTGTAGCCATTTCAAATTAGAGGCAACCACTGCATTTTACTCATGATTCAAACAAAGATGCTGCATGCATGCAACATGAGCAGATGTTTCTCATCTCGTCTTTGCATCCATATTCAGTGTGTCCAGACTCTAGCTGCTGTTAATGTCCTGTCTACAGACTTCATAATATATTTCCACACAAATGGCATTCTGGGAAATGTTTGCAATGCGGGTTTGTGTGCAAGTCTGGAACAGAGGGCAGTAGGGGTGTGTGATAATGACAAAAAAATATATTTTCTGGAATATTGTCAATAATTAGATGCTGAATAATTTTGCTGAGTGTGTTATTGTTGGTAGTTAAACAGTAAATTTAATTGAAATAGTAAGACACTATAGGGCTGTTACCAATCAGATGAAATCAGTATCAACAAAACTTGTTTGCAGTGCAGAGGTGGCACAGAATCTGCATCTGAAGTGGCATCTAGATGACTGATTAATACAGGACATGAATGCATTTAACCTGCAGTTACAAATGCATTAATAACGTTTGATGCTTAAAAAAACAAAAAAAACACTGAATACTGATATTCAGATTTTCTGCAGATTTTATGAAGGTAAATTTAAGACTTGAAGACCAATTAAAAACAATTTTAGGAATAAATTCAATGGAGCACAATGTGTCAATATGTCTCTAAATGTAAATGTCTTTAATTAGCAACGCTTCAAAGATTGAAAACACACAAACACTAAATATTAGCTCTGCTTCAAACCACCAGAATATGGAAATAACTTTTACTCATCACACTGCAAAACGTGCAGTTCTTCCTCAGTATTTTTGTCGTTTTCCAGTGCAAATGTCTAAAGATTCTTAAATCAAGATATATTTACTACAGAAATCTTGTTTTCTTTTAAATTGATCAAAATGAAGAGAGTTTATGATCGAAACAAGAACACACATGTACCATTTGGCTCAGAAAAATCAACTTAATTCAAAGGGAAAACAACTTTTCATGCCTCATGTTTGTTCTCGTTTTAAGCATAAACTCACTTAATTTACTTCAGTTTCTCAGAAAACAAAACTTTGTGTTCAATTTGCATCTCAAGTGAATGTATGTTGATTTAAGGATGCAAGTGAATGTATGTTGATTTAAGGATGTTAGATGGTTGTATTGGAAAACAAAACAAAAATACGGAGAAAGATATACATTTTTGAAATGCATGCAACATTTGTTGTGGAAGAGTGAATTAAGAATATAATCATAACTCAAAACGCTGTAGCACTGGTCAGTTTTGCACAGATAAGCAGCGCTAATCGTTTACTAATTATATCGTTTGAGAAAAGGAGGAAACATGATAAAATGCCTAGAAAGGAAGGCATTTCTATTCACAAAATCATGAGATGAAGCAGGTGTTGAAGCCTCGCAGTCCTCAGACGGGATGCATAGAGTTAAATGACCGACCCAAACAGAATGAAATATATTGAAATAATCTGTTCTGTCTTTTCTGCAGAGGTGACGCCTGCACGACTCGTGTTGTTTTAGCAGCATGACGAGGAACTGATGAAGAACTGCCTGAGATCTGTGGATCATCACATTTGAGTCGCACCAACTTGTAATAACGTCTAGTTTGTTTTATCCCTAGCTGTACATATGATGACCAGTTTTGTTGGTATTTTTAAAATGCTTTTTTATCATGCATGTTTTAATAATTAGCTACAATAAAAATGATTGCATTCTCTTCACTCCAAGTCTGAAAATTGTTTTATTTCTCTTTTATACAGCATATTAGAAGTATAAATGTTCTTATGATAAATTCACAAAAACTAAAACATCGCGTCATCCAAGCATTACTCGCGTGTTCTCTCAAAACTCATCGCTGCGTGTCAGACGCAGTTTAGAAGAACATGTCCTCGTTTTATTAAACCGAAGCATAGACACGTGAGCATCGAGATGCATCGTCAAATACAGATACAAAAAATGATTCCCACAGTCGAGCTTCAGGTGCATTTAAAGGCAAACCGGGCATGTCGTCAGTTTTCAAATATATTAATGATGTTTACTGAAGAACTTTGAGATGGACATATTTAGGGATTGCACTCGGACAACATTGCATTGCATTCAACTGCATCAATCTGACAACAGTATGATTCAAATTTTGTTAGCAATAACTTATCATGCAGTTAAAAAAAAAAAAAAGCACACAAATGTTGTCGATTTTTGTAAAATGCATTTGCAAAGAAGTGAATAATCCTATGAATGGTTGTGTGTCGTCTCAGACGGGAGCGTTACGAGTCGACCCAGCTCTGCTCCACGATGGCTGACACTCTCTTCTCATATTCACGTTTGTTCTCCTGATAGAGCTGAGCCGCTTGACTGTTAGCTGGGCTGTTTGGATTGGGCTCGTCTAATAGAGACTAAAACAAGCACACAACACCATTCAACAATAATACATGCAGCTCATATTTCACCCACAAATCACAAGAGCTCAGTGCTTCAAGACTGCGTTTGTTTGCCAACGTAAAATTAAACGGGACAAAAATAGTCAAAAATATTAAACATTAGTATTTTTTCCTGCTTTCACTGACAGATCTTTTTACCAACTAGGCATCAGATTTTCATGTTTCAATAATTACTGAAGCTGAAATAAGTTGCAAAAAGTGTTGTTGGTAACACTTTACAATAAGGTTAATTAGTTAACATGAACTAAGATTGAACAATACCTCCACAGCATTTATTAATCTTAGTTGATGTTAATTTTAGCATTTACTAATGCATTATTAAAATCTCAAGTTGTGTTTGTTAACAGTTAATGCTCTGTGAACGAACAATGAACAACTATTTTTATTAACTAACATTAACAAAGATTAATAAATGTTGATCATTGTTCATTCATGTTAGTTAATACATTAATGTTAACAAATTACACCGTAAAGTGTTACCATGTTGTTATGCTGTAACAGGTATAATAACTTATAACAATAACAAAAATAACATTTGTTTGTGTATCTATTGTATTTAAATGTTTCAAACAGATTAAAGCACAAAATAATTTTAAAGCACAATTCGTAATACTTTACATTAAAATCTCATTAGTAAACATTAGTTAATGCATTAACTAACATTAACAATGAGAAATAGTTACTTTTGTTACAGAAGTTGTTAACGTTAATTCAAAAAACACATCTGAACTTTGTTAGTTCTTAGCTCAGGTCCATTAAATAATAGTTACTAGTGTGTTATTAAACATTAGCTGAGATTAAAACGTGCTTTAGAAGTAGTTTTCATTGTTAGTTAACTTATCAATGAATTAATGTTAGCATTACAGCGGTGTTGATGGGAAAAGTATTCATAAAATACATTCTAAAAATCTGAATAATTAATCACTGTATTTTGTAGTGCCTTCGATAACAATATCATGCATGTTCATTACTGTGATATATTGTATTTTTGTATATCGCACATGTGTATTACCAACACTATTCCTTATCATAACTACCAAAAATTCATTCATTTTCAGGATTTAAAACAATAGAAACAATGCAGATATAAAAGTGTTGGCCCCCTTCCTGATTTTTTATTTTTTTGCATGTTTGTCACACTTTAATGTTTCAGATCATCAAACAAATTTAAATATTAATCAAAGATAACACAAGTAAACACAACATGCAGTATGAAGGGAAAACAAATCCAAACCCACATGCCCTGTGTGAAAAATTATAACTGTGGTTTATCACACCTGAGTTCAGTTTCTCTAGCCACATCCAGGCCTGATTACTGCCACACCTGTTCGCAATCAAGAAATCACTTAAATAGGACCTGCCTGACAAAGTGAAGTAGACCAAAAGATCCTCAAAAGCTACACATCATGTTGAGATCCAAAGAAATTCAGGAACAAATGAGAAAGAAAGTAATTGAGATCTATCAGTCTGGAAAAGGTTATAAAGCCATTTCTAAAGCTTTGGGACTCCAGCGAACTACAGTGAGAGCCATAATCCACAAATGGTGAAAACATGGAACAGTGGTGAACCTTCCCAGGGGTGGCCGGCCGACCAAAATTACCCCAAGAGCGCAGCGACGACTCATCCAAGAGGTCACAAAAGACCCCACAACAACATCTAAAGAACTGCAGGCCTCACTTGCCTCAGTTAAGGTCAGTGTTCATGACTCCACCATAAGAAAGAGACTGGGCAAAAATGGCCTGCATGGCAGAGTTCCAAGACCAAAACCGCTGCTGAGCAAAAAGAACATAAAGCTTCTCAGTTTTGCCAGAAAACATCCCCAAGACTTTTGGGAAAATACTCTGTGGACTGACGAGACAAAAGTTGAACTTTTTGGAAGGTGTGTGTCCCATTACATCTTAAAAGTAACACAGCATTTCAGAAAAAGAACATCATACCAACAGTAAATATGGTGGTGGTAGTGTGATGGTCTGGGGCTGTTTTGCTGCTTCAGGACCTGGAAGACTTGCTATGATAAATGGAACCATGAATTCTGCTGTCTACCAAAAAATCCTGAAGGACAATGTCCGGCCATCTGTTCGTGACCTCAAGCTGAAGCGAACTTGGGTTCTGCAGCAGGACAATGATCCAAAACACACCAGCAAATCCACCTCTGAATGGCTGAAGAAAAACAAAATGAAGACTTTGGAGTGGCCTAGTCAAAGTCCTGACCTGAATCCTATTGAGATGCTGTGGCATGACCTTAAAAAGGCGGTTCATGCTCGAAAACCCTCCAATGTGGCTGAATTACAACAATTCTGCCAAGATGAGTGGGCAAAATTCCTCCACAGCGCTGTAACAGACTCATTGCAAGTTATCGCAAACGCTTGATGGCAGTTGTTGCTGCTAAGGGTGGCCCAACCAGTTATTAGGTTTAGGGGGCAAAGCACTTTTTCACACAGGGTCATGTGGGTTTGGATTTTGTTTTCCCTTCATAATTAAAAAAACTTAATTCAAAAACTGCATGTTGTGTTTACTTGTGTTATCTTTGATTAATATTTAAATTTGTTTGATGATCTGAAACATTAAAGTGTGACAAACATGCAAAAAAATCAGGAAGGGGGCCAACACTTTTTCACACCACTGTACATACACACTAGTGCTGTCAATCCATTACAAAATGTAATCGCGTTAATCTCAGTCATGGACTGTGATTAATCAAGATTAATCGCAAATTTAAAATACTAGGATTTACCTGTAAATGTGTTGAAATAAAGAACGTTTAAGGAAACATAACCTTTCACACTTCCGCCAGGTATGAGACATAATGCTTATTATTCATTTGTTTTTATTCAGCCATTATCAGTCTTTATACTGGCAATAAAACGTTTACCAACCCAAATCGCTTCAATCCCAGGATACATTTACCCAACTATTATCAAAAGTATTTCTAAATAAATACAACAAAACATTTTCTTGCGACCTTACGTGAAGTATTATGACAAAATGCATTATGAAGAAGAATTGGACCTGTTCTGCAGGTGCATTAGAGCTAATATTAGCATCATAAGACAATTTATGAGATTAATAGTACACTTTTACTCAGAACTCACTTCAAACCACCATCGAGTGTTTGTAATAACTTCCTTTTGCGATCACATGTGGAATTTGGTTGTTTACTGTTGTTAAAATATGCTTTTTATAGCCTTTTATATCGCTGCCAAAATTAGCATTTCAGATGTACACATTAATCTCAAGAAAATCACATACAAACCATATCCTATCGTAATCGTGTGTTTATTATCTTATATAATCTATAGTGGCTGTTGTCATGTTTATTTCTGCTGTGTTGTATGCTCTGGCTGAAACTCACGTTGTTTGAGATCACAACCGCCTCTCCGTTCTGAAGTTGCCAGGTATACATTCCAAGTATGATACACATTAGTAAAAGGATCTATTTTCATTTTTATTTGTCTATATACACTTTGGGCGGCCGTGGTACATTATAAAAGTAAGCCAAAAAACCGCAACCCACGGCTCTGTAATTTTTCCCGCGACTGTATTTTCAAAATAACCCACAGCCACTTGTGCCACAGCCGTTACCCTGGCAACACTGTTCGCTGTATCCTCATCACACACTGATAGATAACCTTCCGCGCTGCGATGACGGGAAGAAGTTGGGGTCAAACCTTATCAAACGATTAATTTGCGTTAACATTTTTAGATTAATCGCATGTGTTAACGCGTTAACGTTGACACCCCTAATACATACACATGTATTTTAATCTGAAATATTGTTATTGAATAATAAAATACACTTGTAAATAGAAGTGTAACGAGAACAAACCCATCATGCACCTGGATGGATGTCAGAATGGAGGAAACGTCATACGTGGGACTCCAGCGATTCTGAAGAATGTCTAAACATATACTTCCATCTGCATAGACTGACAAACACAATATGATTCATCAGAAACACTGCAAACGCTGACCGGCCAGCACTACTCCAGAACACAGTCAGCAGCTCACCATTTGGGTGAAACATTTTGGAGATGAAGCGAACCGTAGGAGGCTTGTTAGGATATTCTTCTGAAAATTCAATAACCAGCTTAAATGTTCCTGCGGAGAGAGAGAGAGAGATTTCAGATGAATACAAATAACATCGACACATCTAACAGCAACCTCTTTGTGGCACGGTCAGTAAAAAAATTAATGTACAAATGTGACCCTGGACCACAAAACCAGTCTTAAGTCTCTGGGGTATATTTGTAGCAATAGCCAAAAATACTTTGTATGGGTCAAAATTATTAATTTTTCTTTTATGACAAAAATCATTAGGATATTAAGATCATGTTCCATGAAGATATTTTGTAAATTTCCTACCATATGTATATCAAAAGATAATTTTTGATTAGTAATATGCATTGCTAAGAACTTCATTTGAACAACTTTAAAGGTGATTTTCTCAATATTTTGATTTTTTTGCACCCTCAGATTCCAGATATTCAATAGTTGTATCTCAGCCAAATATTGTCCAATCATAACAAACCATACATCAATGGAAATATTATTTATTCAGATGATGGATAAATCTCAATTTTCAAAAATTGACCCTCATGACTGGTTTTGTGGTCCAGGATCACATATGACTAGGACTGCAACAACTAATCAATACAAAATAATCAACGACAAATTAAATTAGCGACTGATCCGTGTAATCAAATTTGACCTGTCGTGTCTGTCTGTGAAGTCTGAGCCTTTACGCACAATACAAATAATCATATGATTTTCTAACATGCACAGTTAAGGATATAAACCGCAAAATGTTATTAAAATATTTTTCTATTTTTATGCAACGGAACATGCTGTTCGAAACTAATTATATTGTAATTAAAAAACAAGACTGTGCATCAAACAGTGTAATATTTCATAAACATAAACATTATGTTAATAAACATTTCTATTTTGAATAAATGCTGTACTTTTAATATTTTAAAGTATATTAAAATCGAAAACTTAAAATTGCAATAATATTTCACAATATTAATGATTTTTTAATAAAAGCCTTGATGACCAGAAGAGACTTCTTTAAAACATAAAACATCTTGAGATTATATATAAACATTTTGAGATTTTATATATAAATATTTTGAGATTAAGAAATCACTATTGGTGCACAGCTCGTTAATGCATTAACAATGTAGAGACTACAGTTTATAAACTATGAATTAATTATAAACTAACAGTTTGCTAATTATTTAATATTGAATAATACTGAATTACTTTAAAACTATATTTTTTTTAGTAATCATTAATAATTAGATTTTTTTTTACAAACTAATCAAAGAAATAATGGTCACTTTATTTTAAGGAACAATTCTCACTATTAACTAAGCATTAACTACAACTTTGGCCTCAATAAGATCCTAATTTGCTGTTTATTAATAGTTATTAGGTAGTTGTTAGTTTAGGTATGGGGTGGATTAAGGGATCTAAAATATGATCATGCAGAATAAGACATTAATATATGCTTCATAAGTAAGTACTAATAAACAGCAGATACGCTAGTAATATGCATGCTAATAAGAAACTAGTTAATAATGAGAACTGGTCCTGAAAATAAAGTGTTACTGAAATAATCAACAGATCCACTAATCATCATGCATACACGTGTTGGAAGCAAAGCAGCTGTGCTGAGCTTCACATTAAGTATCAGCTTATAAAGTAGACGTGATCACGCTAGGTCAATATGCACAGAGCATCGTAACTAATGGCCTGCTGAGAAACTAGTTAATAATGAGAACTGACACGGGGCGTCGGCGTCAACGCTTGACGGAGGGCGTGTCTGAAGCGTGGTGCTGACGCACCGTCATAGTTACAACAACCAATCACATACTTCTCTGGTGTTGCATGAACGGGATTGGGTATTTGCATGAGGCGATCTGATTGGCTGACGCCTCTGTTGGCGCTTGAAAAGTTGCGTCAGCACCACGCTTCCTCCGTCAAGCGTTGACGCCGACGCCCCGTGTGAATGCAGTGTGAGCCAGAGCGCGCGCGCACACACACACGTCACACACCGGATGTGTGCGCGCACTCAGATCACTTGGACATGGTTGTGTACAAGAGGTAAAAAACTATATAAATACTGTTCGTTTTCTCACACAAACCGCTCGTTTCGTGTCTTAGGCCATCAATGTGTAGTTACGATGGGGAATTGTTTAATTTGGATTTCTCTGTGCATGTTCTTTTTCCCTCTTATAGAGACAGTGACCTATACCTGCTATTATATGACTGACAGACTAGAACGGTTTGACTTAAAAACATAAAAATTGGATCTACTGAAGAAAAAAAGACACCTACATCTTGGATGCCCTTGGGGTAAGCTGATAGATACCACATTTTAATTTCAAAGTGAACTATCCCTTTAACTAGTATTTATTTGGAGGAATCAAGGACTGGCTCACCGTCTTCAAAAGGAGTTCCTACAGGCCTGCAAGCAAACACAGAAACAATGCTAATGTTCTTCAAGCATAAACACAGATCCACATCTCTTCATGCACAGCAATGCTCCGCTGCTGAATATCAGTTCATTTCAACAAACATACCCAAAAATCACCGCGTTCCACAGCATGATGTTGTTTTCTGAAGGAGCACCACTCACACCAGTTGGAGGATCTTCTTGAAGTCTGCAAACAAATACGAACAAGCTTATGTGTTATGTATTAAATATATGAGTCAAAATCTGCTAAGGGTTAATAATGGAACAACAGTTTTAATAAGTGATTTTTCACTGTTGTTTAAAACAGGATCTGCATTGTCATGGGTTTAAATAAAAAAAAGTTGTTATTAGAGACAACAAAAACAACTTTGTGCATCAAAATCACTCCTTTTCTTGTAAAAGATGAACTTGTTTTTCAGGTCAATGAATTTGCGACAGCTAAACATAACATTTTTGAAGAGCCAAACATGACAGTCTCTGAGTAACACCTCATTTGATTTAAAACACAAATAAACTTCATAACATAAAATGAGTATTATCTACAAAAAAACAACAACAACAAAAAAGGTTTAGTTGGGGTGGGGTAAAGAAGTGGGGTCAACAGTGCAATTATAGATATAGGAATTAATTACAAACAGTAAGCAGTTTAAATATTACTTCAATGTAAACGTGTATGTGCATTGCATCAAATGGTTAATTTAAATGTAAGTACATAGGCTAGTAGTTAAAGACACTTAATATAAAGTAGGTCCATTTTATATAAAAATAAAGAGTTACAGTAAGTCCAGAATGCCGAGATATTTAATCATTCCGCTGTGATGCTATTTCTGGTTGTTATTAAGATCTGTATCTTCAGACCTACACAACATTTGTGGCCTAAACAAGCGTGTCTATGATCTCCACAAATGCTGTCGACCCTGACAAAAAGTACTGTGGTACTGTACTGTGGTACTTTAAACCCCCTCGCGACTGAACTCTTGTTCCGCTCGTGCTAGCGCAGGCCTAGCGGCTAACGCTGCTAAAGTATAAACACAGCCCGCCTGAGACCTCACATCGACACGAAACACTCGTCTGAAGACACAAACCTCTTAAAGTCTCTCATGAGCCGCCGTCTCGCCGGAGTAGACATGCTTTAATAACGGCTTACAGTCATAAAACGAGCAGAAGAGCGTCAGATTCAGGAGGATAGGTGCGATGCGCCGGTGACGTCACCCGTGACGCAACAGCCGCAGAGGCGAACTATGTTTCATCTTTTCATATGTTTCATCTATTTTTTCATTGTTTGTATACAAAAATATTCCGTACTGATATCGGACATTTCATTAAGAAGAAATTGTGCATTGCTTTACAGCTGAGTGGATCTGACATATTAATATACTTTAATGATCATGATACTGTTAAAGATAAGGCATAGACTTGTACAATTATTAATATACACGAGAAAGTGTTTCATATTCATAAAATGAAATGGTCAGACTTCAAACCAAATTTTTCTCACTTTAAAAATGATTTCAAGCTTTATTGTAACACTTTACACAACTGCACAAGTAAAAAGGTGATTAGAGCATATAACATTGTATGTAAATAAATAGCCAATGACATTGTAGCATAAAATTATATTTTTCCTGTGAAGATGATATATATATATTTAAACTAGTAATAAACAATTCCACAGATTTTCAAAACAATAACGAGGATTTTTAATGATTCTGTTGGTGAGGTGATTTGCATTCCTCGTCTTATTAATGTTTCTGTTTTTTTAAGCATAGTTATAAAGTTTTATATAAATTTGATATATATAAATTGTATTTATTTTGTAGTTTATTCATCTTTTTTAACTTATGGTTACCCTCTTTTATGTGTTTTTCTCTTGTTTCTGTTGCTCTTTAATGTTCACCTGAAGGTGTTGATACAGTATTGTTAAAAACAACGCAGTGGCAATTATTTCATTCATATTTATCTTTTTGTTTAACTAGTAGGTCTAATAAAAATGTCACCGATTCTTAAAATAATATTAGGATTTTTTTCAGCGATTTGAATAATGTGGTTTAGTTTGCTCTCCTCTAGATATTAATATATTTCCATCTTTCATTAATTTAATCATTATAATTAATTTAATATGACTTTTTAAAAATGATGTTCATTTTTTTTATTTTGATTTATTTTATTGTAGTTTTGTGTAATGTTTTTTCTCTTGTTTGTTACAGGAGATTCTCTGTTGATGCTCTGTCATGTTCTCCTGATGGAGTTTGTACAGTATCATTCCTGTTTTTATCAAATATAAAACACAATGGTGCTTTCAGTGCTAAAATAGTTTTTACACTAAAAAAAGTGACTTATTTCTTGAGGCACATGAACTCATCTTCAGATCTTTCTCCAGACCACGTTTTTTTCTCAAAACACTAAACTGTTCTCTACATTAGACACAAAACTAACATCTGCTGTGTGTGGTTTGGATCAAAATGCCACTCATTTACTGATGACACCAAGTGTGCATGTGAGCAAACACTGATAGCTGATCTGTTTACTGAGAAATCACTATAAATACACCTTTTCTTTACACTCACGAGGCTATTTGTTTACAGTATCTTCTATATCTTCTATTATAGCTCATTTTCTTTACACAGAAAACCCTAAAACACACAAAATGTCACACATCTCGGGCAAAAGCAAAGACCTCATTCAAAACTATTTGAACTCTTCTCAAAATAGTGTTGTTGCAACATAACTCTTCACACAAGCATCAAATGGTTATGCATGCCAACTACAAACAGACGTGACAAATGACAAAAACACGTCTGTCTTTTGTGTGTTCAGTGTGTGGCAAAGTGTCCTACAGTATCATGTGCACAAATACTGTATATACACAGAAAAATAAGGGTTTAAAATTGTACCTTTTTGGGTACAACAGCTTGTCCCTGGAGCAGTACCCTTAAAAGGACATATTTGTACATTTTTTTAACCCTAATAGGTACATATTAGTACCTTAAGGGTACGTATTACTACTCTAAGGTACTAATATGTACCTATTGGGGTAAAAAAGGTACAAATATGTCCTTTTAAGGGTACTGCTTCAGGGACAAGCTGTTGTACCCAACAAAGTACAATTTTAAACCCTTATTTTTCTGTGTGTACCGCATGTTTATATTCCTACACATTTACACTATAAACAGCCATCTGAAAGATTTAGCCCTTTAAAAGAGTGGTATAATTCTAACATTACATCACACGAGTAAAATGATGCGCAGATGTCATTTCATAAAAAGAGATTTGGGAAAACTGAGAAAGTGTGAAAAACCAGTTGTGCAAGCATTTGAAAAGTGTGTTTTGCAGGTGGTGGAGTATGAATGACAAAAGAGTTCATGGGTTTTGGAAGATTTGATTTCTGTGATTTTTGGAAGATGTGGTTACTGAATGCATTTAATGTGAAAGCGATGACAATAATTCATAGGTCCACATAGACTTATGTTTCACCAACTGTGTGAAGAGTTGACCAATATTGTTTTGAAATGGAAAAACTAAAATTAAATACATTTTAAATGAAATTAAATTAAATATAACACCAAACACACATGCAAGAGTGAATGTGCACGGATAAATCGTTTATAATAAACACATTTCATTAAAAATAACAATTGCGAATTTTGATTTCTTCTACAAAATGAAGTTTCCTCACTGACCAATTATTTAATACGTATCAAGAATTATAAATAGAAAATGATGATGCATCATTACAAAATAATAGGCTAGTTTATCTCTAAATTTTTACGTAAACATTAATTTAACCATTGACGTATCAATGAGATCCTATTGCCGTAAAGGAAAACGCCCAACGACGAATTTGGGAACCAATCGGAAATCTAAAACAGCTCCGGGCGGCCAATCAGAGCGGAGCAGCAGCTGTGAGCGTCCAATCAGCGTCGAGCCGGCTCTCGGTGTCTGATGTGAGGAAGGCTGAAGTGAAAACAACTGTGGCTCAGGGTGGGACTCTGAAGGCCGACGGCTTCTCATTTCCTCACGAGAGGAATTCCCTTAATTCATTATTTCAAGATCCCTGGCCACATGTACCTCTCAAAGTAATCTCTCGATAAAAGGTGGATATTCGTGGAAAGCTGGGTGAAGTTAGAGCAGAACTCCGAGTTGAAAACCGAGTAAAAAGCAGACATGGACGAAAAGGCGTTTTCGAAAGAGCTCGATCAATGGATTGAACAGCTCAATGAATGCAAACAGCTCTCAGAAAACCAAGTCAAGAGCCTCTGTGAGAAGGTATGTATGTGCAATACAGCATCAACATCGAGTTTCAGTGTTTATGTGGTTTTTCCGCGTTAGCCGCTGAGTTACAAGATGGCGGAATTTTAAACGGACCCTACACTCACAAGAAACTACGATTGTTCTTAATTTAGAGACAAAACACAACACAAGACGACCAGTCTTCCGTAAATCTTTTATGAAATCACTTGTGGTGAATATTGAGTTGATTTGTGCGGTTTATGAATTACGGTAGCCTGAAAGCTACAGTATTAATCAATCTACGGGAACCCGCAGTAAACCGCGAATTGTTAGTACGTTACTAAATCATCTGTTCTGATAAAAACAACATGTATGTTGTCGAGAGTTTCTACATGTATAGATGTTTATTTGAATACGCGACGCTGCTTCCTCGTCGCTCACGCGCTCTTAAAATGGCGCCTGTGTAAGTTAACTGACCATCATCTGATGACAGCGGCGCGCACAGCACTCTTTGGACTTTTATACTCCTTTAACATACTTACTCATTCCTCCAAAAGTGTGCATGTAACGTTAGGTGTGAGCCAAGAGTGTGTGAAAGGTTTGGGGGCCGCTTGAAGATTTAACCATGTTGGTCGCTGTTGCTGCAGCGGATTGTGTTATTTGTGCTCTGTTTGCTCATGAAAAAACCTCTCTAGTAAAAGAAAAATAGCTATTAAATCACAGCAACTGAGTTTATATTGAATATATTCCTAGGTGCACCAATAATATAACAGTTAATGAGGGCAAATATGTGGCACTAATCTAGCCATCGGTTATAATCATGTGGATTGATTAAATCAACAGTTTAATAACCAAAAATAAGTAATTGAACTATATAGAATATATGAAAGAATTAGATTTTATTACAATCTCACTATGGGATGAGTGATAAATGTGTTTTAATTTGTTAGTGTTTATTTATTTATATACTTAATGAGAGTATGACTACCAGAAAATGAACATTTTCGTCTTCGAAGAAAAGATCTGCTCTTTTTGTTTAATCGTGATTTTAAATGTTCTCGGCTTCTAAGATGATCAGCCGACCAATTAGAGAGTCATGCTTTAGACCAGGGGTCCTTAACTCTGGACCCCGAGGTCCACTTTCCTGCAGAGTTTAGCTCCAACCCTAATCAAACACACCTGAACAAGCTAATCAAGGTCTTCAGGATCAATACAAAATTGCAGGCAGCTGTGTTTAATCCAGGTTGGAGCTAATCTCTGCAGGAAAATGGATCTCGAGGTACAGAGTTGAAGACCCCTGCTTTAGACCATTGGTCTCAAACTCAATTCCTGGAGGGCCACAGCTCTGCACAGTTTAGCTCCAACCCTAATCAAACACACCTGATCCAGCTAATCAAGGTCTTCAGGATCACTAGAGACTTCCAGGCAGGTGTGATTTGGAGCTAAACTCTGCAGAGCTGTGGCCCTCCAGGAATTGAGTTTGAGACCTTTGCAGACTGAAGTCACAGCTTGAAATCCTGAAAACTGTAGTTTATCGTTGGCTTTATTGCAGATTTGCGTCACTCGCATCTTGAAAGCCAGATAAATCATCAGCATGTATGGACAAGGCTGAGCGCAGTTACTTTTTGACACTTTCCGTTCCACCTTAAATGTGATGTGTTCTTTACATGTTTGTGTCTACAGAGGAGTTTCATTAATAGTGGGTGCGTTCAGTATGACGCCTAGGCTTCATATACAGTTGTTTAGGTCATTGCATTCAAAATCCAGTTGGCTCAAAACTCTGGATTTTTTTTAATTATTATTTTTTTCTTTCAGTTTAAATTTTATTAGACCGTAGATCAGAATTTATACAGAATGCAGATTTGCTTTTTCATCTGCAGAACGAAATTAAAATCTTAATTATTTTAACTGTTGACTTAGGAATTAAAAGAAACCTCAAAAATGTGCAATCAAGAAAAAATAATTGAAGTTTTGTCAAATAAGAATGACGCTTTAATTGTGTAGTATTAAAGAGGTCATCGGATGCTCATTTTCCACAAGTTGATATGTTTCTTTAGGGTCTTAATGAAAAGTCTATAACATACTTTGGTTAATTTCTCAATGGTAGTGTAAAACGACACCCTTTTTACCTTGTCAAAATCAGCTCTGTTCACAGCAAGCCTTTTCAGTGCATGTCTCTTTAAATGCTAATAAGCTCTGTTGACCCCGCCCCTCTCTTCCGTGGGGTGGCCAGTCATTCTCATGAGACTGTAAACTTTAGCCATGGAACTGGCTAACTAGCACATTATTGGGAAAGGCGATTTGCAAAGATTCATTCAAAAAAACCTTATACTCACTGCTGGAGGTGAAGCTGGATCACAAATGATTCGCACGAACATAGACTTGGGGTGTGCGATATTGACAAAAAGTAATATCCCTATTTTCTGGAATTTTATCGATAACAATAATTAGCCTAGACAATATTTTGCTGAGTGTGTTATTGTGCTGGTATCTTAAGTACTGCCGTGGACAGCTGACTCCTAAAATGTTTGATATTCTTCATATTCTGTGTGGTGGTCAGTTCACACTGATATAAATTAATCTTTTCTAGGGATGGGCGATATATCTCATGCGATATGCATGCGCATCTCGTCAGTAAAGCCGGTTCCTTGATTAGCGGTTAATCTCCATCACCTGTTTTCAAATGGAGCGGCATTTAATACACAGAGCCGTAGATCACAGACAAGCTACGCAATATCGCGTTCATATCGAAGGCGATATATCAGTCGATATATGCGTAGCTTGTCTGTGATCTATGGCTCTGTGTATTAAATGCCGCTCCATTTGAAAACAGGTGATGGAGATTTAGCGCTAATCAAGGAACCGGCTTTACTGACGAGATGCGCATGACTATCGCATGCAATATATCGCCCAGCCCTAATCTTTTCCAATAAGTTTAAACTGATTTTTACATTTTATGGGCATTTTTACCTTTTGTAAAGCTATTTTTATCTAAAAGTATTATCTTTTGATTTAAATTCTTACATTTTAATCAGTGAATTAGAATAGTAAGACATTTGGGCTGTTACCAAGCAAATGAAAGCAGTATCAACAAAATCAATCTTTGCAATGCAGAGGAAACACAGAAGCTGCATCTGAAGAGGTGTTTAGATGTATTTACACACTGTTTAATGCAAGACATGAATGCATTTAACCTGCAATTACAAATGCATAAATGTTTTGATATTAAACATAAAAGGTTGAATACTGATATTTGAAATTATTTAAATAATAAAAGCTACTTTAAATGTGAAATTAAAACCGCCAGTAGGTGGCATCAAGTCACTGTTAATAAGTGAGTCACTGCGAGTGAACCGAATCATTTGAACGGTTGATTCATTCAGGAACGAGACACCGTCATGTTGTTTAGAGACGCAAAACAGTGCTGTGACTGTTTGGAAATATTTTTATCGAAATTGCGCAAAAACAGAAAATATGGTCTAAAACAGTCTCTTAATTAACTTCTTGTTTAATGATCTTTAAAAAAAAAAAAAAAAAAAAACGGCACTCTTCGTGTGAAATTGATTAACAATATGAAGTCGTATAAATATCTAAATTTTCTGCCCCCATGTCTTAAATTGGTGATTATTGTAAATGCATTTTATTAGACTGACTCATGCAGCAAAAGAACGCACTGTAAATGCTCACTCGCACTAATCTAGACTTCATGCGTGCACTCTGTAGGGATGTTTTGAATGTTTTTTTTTCAAAATACTCTATAATGTCAAATCGCACACCCCTAACATAGACGGATTTAAGGTAGATCGGGAGGTGCATTCCCTTCAAAAACAAACGTTACCCTCTCAGACTGCTATATTCATTATTAGATTCAACAACAGAACACCTCAATCGCTTAGGAGTCATCCTTGTCTTCCCTGGAGTCGAAACAATGACGGACTGATGACAGCTCACTCGGGGCGGAGCTGTGATAAAACACCAGTGTCAATCAACAATCGTGGGAGGGGCCTGTGCAGAACTACAACAGCCTGATCTGAGAAAGTGATCATAATTAAAAAAAAAAAAAAAAAAAAAGCACTGGGTGGATTTTTATCATTATAGGGTGGATGTGTACACACACTGCCAACACACATTTATGTTCAAACAACATGTAAAAGTGAATTTTGTATCCGATGACCCCTTTAAAGACTTAAGGTAACTACTAAACTATTTAAAATATAATTAGCAGCTTCCTAGGTTGATGTTTTTTTTTTTCTATATTGTCGACTGAGTTACCTGGACAGCTAGTCAACATGTCAAGCATTGCGCTGAGCTAATGAAATTTCACAAGTGTGTGGGTTTTTACCTGTGTTTTTAAGCACTTGAGGGTGTCTCTTGTGTGCTTGGTTTATTAAACTTCACTAGAAAACTGCAATAAGCTGTTCTAAAATCACTGTAAACCATGGCTTCACGTCACTTATTGCTTTTAAAAACGTTACAACATAAACCTTTCATGGTTTCATAAAATAAACCCACAGTAATACTGATGTTATGCGTTTACAGAATATTGTACAAAGTGGCTCAGACAATCATAATCGAGGACTGTCATAATAATGCTGTTTTTCTATGCGTTTGCTGCTTTACCTCGGTAGGTTTTTGTGTGAACTTTCAGATTGATTTCATTCAGCACACCGAACAGCTCAACATCGTTTTACTTCAGTGTTTGTCAGGGCCTTTATGATAATAGGATTAGAATGAGATTTTGTTGTTTATTTATTTTCTCTGCAGGCTAAAGAAATCCTGACCAAGGAGTCTAATGTGCAGGAAGTGAGATGTCCGGTCACCGTGTGTGGAGATGTACACGGCCAGTTTCATGATCTCATGGAGCTCTTCAGAATCGGAGGAAAGTCTCCAGACACAAACTACTTGTTCATGGGAGATTATGTCGACCGAGGCTATTACTCTGTGGAAACAGTCTCACTGCTCGTCGCTCTCAAGGTATGGACCTGTTTTGGTAGTTTTTGACCTATATTTCATAAATATTAAAGGCATAGTTCACCCAAAAATGAAAATTGTTATCATTTACTCCCCCCTCAAGTTGTTCCAAACCTGTACAAGTTTCTTTCTTCTGTTAAACACAAAAGAAGATATTTTGAAAAACGTTTGTAACCAAACAGGTGCTGGTAGCCATCGACTTCCATAGTATATTTTCCAGACTATGGATGTCGATGGCTACCAGCAACTGTTTGGTTACGACCGTTTTTCAAAATATCTTCTGTGTGAGTAAACGATGACAGAATTTTCATTTCTGGACGAATGATCCATTTAAGCTAGAATTGTAAATTGTGTCCATTTTAAATCCATATTTATGGTTATCCAGATTAATCATATTAATGCATGTAGCGTGTATTAAATATAATCGTAATTAGAGGTGCAACGGATCGTAGATGATCCGTGGTCTGTACAGACCAGTTCCCACGGTTCGGCACGCATGTGATTCACAGATTTTTACCATTTGCATGTGTTTTGTCTTGCCAAATTACACATCCAAGCAATTTCAGACCATTCATGTGAAACAGAAGTCTAATCAGGACTCGTGTGTGGTTTTCTCAGTGCTCAGCTGCTGCCGCACACACACAGAGAGAGTGACTCTCTCCCACCTCACTGTATTGTTATCCTTTCAGCCAGAGCAACACAGTTATGGTGTGATTTATGACATGCCAAATATCGATATCAGGAAGTCCAGTGTCAACAGAGCATTGACAGATGAAATATGAAACCAAAAACATACACTATGACAATGTATCATTTTTCTGTGTTCTTTGAGCAGTCTCTGGTAACTTGTATATTTATAATTAAATATATAATTAGTATTTATTATGGCATAGCGTTTAGTTGACTTGATGAGAATATTGCTTGTGAATAAATTATATTTACAGAACAATTTTTAAAAAGAGAAATGGGAAAACAGACATGTCTTGTCTGAAGGACAGGAGACATAACAGCGTCCTGCAGTCTGTGCTCATACTCAAGTCACGAGACCATGTCCAATTAGTCTTCATGCAGGTTGATGGCCAATTTTGTTTTGTATATTTTTGTTAATCATTGGTTATGTCTTCAAATTCTAGGTAAGGTACCGTGAACGCATTACAATACTTCGAGGGAACCACGAAAGCAGACAGATCACACAAGTGTACGGCTTTTATGACGAATGCTTACGGAAATACGGCAATGCAAACGTTTGGAAATTCTTCACAGACCTCTTCGATTACCTTCCCCTAACTGCCTTGGTAGATGGTCAGGTATGTCGATCTTCCCTCTGCTGAAGCTCAACTGTGTGATGTGTTTTCATATTAAAATGCTTTCTCCTAGATTTCACCACTGTCTCTATAGAACTAGTCATTTGATCGGTTTGTTTGATTCCAGCCTGCCTGTCATTATTTCTGCGCTTCTGTTTAGTGACACTAGTGCAAGTAGAAGGAAACTACAGCCCTATGAAATCCATTTTTATTTTTTCCAAATTCTGTTTTTTCCATTTAATCTTTTTTTTTTTAGTTTGTTTGTTTGTTTTCATTTTTAAAATTATTTAATTTTTGTTAAATTTAGCAATCAAAAATCATATCTAATTCATTGAGATCATGAAACTTATAAAATTTAGCAATGACATTTTAGAGCCCTATGAAATATGTTTTATTTTTTTCATCAAATTCTGTTTTATTTTTACTGAATTTTTTCTTCTGGATTTCATTTTAATGGTTTAATTGATTTAATAATAAAAAACACATAATCAATTAAATTCAAATAACAATTTATTATTTTATTTAATAAAGACAATAAAGACAATAATAGGGTCCCTTGAAATGTTTTGTTTAAAGGTTTGATTAAAGGTAATCAAATAAAGGCATAAAACATAAAGTTTAATCAATCTTTTAATCAAATGAAAATTAAAAGATTTACTGTTAAAAATCACAGGGCCCTCACTGGTGGTGGTCGAGGAGAGACCCCCCCCCCCACATGATTGTAAAGCGTTTTGGGTGTACAGCAATACACAAAGCGCTATATTAGTGCATCATTCATTCATTCAGTAAATCCTTCAAAGGGTATTGTGAAGATTGCATCTCATTTTTTGTTTATCTTTTTTGCTTGCAGATCTTCTGTCTTCATGGAGGATTGTCACCGTCGATAGACACTCTCGATCACATCAGAGCGCTGGATCGTTTACAGGAAGTTCCTCATGAGGTATTAGACATAGATGATCCTATTATGGCATTTAGCAGCAAATGGTGACCGCTGAAACCCTGCTGTGTGTTTTACATGTGCAGTTTGAGTCTAATGACAAAATAAAGCTAAAAAAACGATGCTTTAAACCGCACTAATGGCTCTTTGTCTGTGGTTTTCCTCAGGGACCCATGTGTGATTTATTGTGGTCTGACCCAGATGACCGTGGAGGTTGGGGTATTTCTCCTAGAGGTGCAGGCTACACCTTTGGGCAGGACATATCCGAGACTTTCAACCACGCTAACGGCCTTACGCTGGTCTCTAGAGCTCACCAGCTAGTGATGGAGGTGAGAACATCTCTTGATGCCACAATAGGCTCATAATCTTCTTTAATTTAAAGTTAGATAAATCGCTGCTGAATGAGACACGCATCAGCTTTGTTATCTTAAAGTCATATGTGGACACAAAGTGGAAAGTATTTGAATTTATTACTTTGCTATAAGATCAGTCGGGTCACACATCTTGAGATCTCGACAGTGTGAGCGTTTCACTCGCGACTAAAAGAAGTGTGAACCGTAAAATGTATTTAGGAGCATGCGTGTTCTTAAAATGTCTAAAAAGTTCAGTTTTACGAAAGTTGAGCTCATAAAAGGTCTTATCCTAACTGGTATAACAAACTATTTATTTTAAGAGGCCTTAAAGGGATACTCCACCCCAAAATGAAAATTTTGTCGTTTTTCACTTACCCCCATGTCGTTCCGAACCCGTACAAGCTTCGTTCGTCTTCGGAACACAATTTAAGATATTTTGGATGAAAACCGGGAGGCTTGTGACTGTCCCATTGACTGCCAAATAAATTGCACTGTCAAGGTCCATAAGTATGAAAAGCATCGCCAGAATACTCCATCTGCCATCAGTGGTTCAATCATAATGTTATGAAGCGACGAGAATACTTTCTACGGAAATAAAACAAAAATATCGACTTTATTCAAAAATTAGGCACAGTAACGTCTCCTCTGTGTCTCAGTCTTCTGTATCAGCCTCGACACAGGGATGCATCATCTTCGTCGATTTATGCTCTGATTTGAACGCAAACAGCACACCCTTGTGGCGCGGCTGATACAAAAGAGTATGCATTTTGCTTCCTGGGGATAATCTCCAAAAGGGCGCTGCTCTGACACAGAGGAGACGTTACGGTGCCTAATTGTTCACAGACTCACCGTTTCAGAGCAGTTCACAATCAGTGAATACTGTGTATTTATGCCAGTAGATTATAATAAACGTAATTGATTTCTGTGATCAAAGCTGTATTTTCAGCATCATTACTCCAGTCTTCAGTGTCACATGATCCTTCAGAAATCATTCTAATATGCTGATTTATTATCAATGTTGGAAACAGTTGTGCTGCTTAATATTTTTGGAACATGTGATACTTTTTTTCAGGATGCTTTGATGAATAAAAAGTGTTCTTTTCTAACAAATAACTCTTCACTATCACTTTTTTAATCAATTTAACACATCCTTGCTGAATAAAAGTATTAATTTCTTTAAAAAAATAAAGAAAAAAATGTACTGACCCTGAACTTTTTAATGGTTGTGTATGCGGTTTAAAAAGATTTATATTTTAAATAAATACTGTTACTTTCAACTTTTTATTCATAATGAATCAGCATATTATAATGATTTCTGAAGATCATGTGACACTGAAGACTGGAGTAATGATGCTGAAAATACAGCGCTGCATCACAGGAATCAATTACAGTTTAAAGTATATTAAAATAGAAAAGCATTATTTTAAATTGTAATTACCCTTTAATTGTGTTTTTGATCAAATAAATGCAGCCTTGATGAGCAGAAGAGACTTCTGTAAAAACACGTAAAATCTTATATATCAGTGATTCTGAAATAACACACTTTTGTCCTCTAGGGTTACAACTGGTGCCATGACCGCAATGTGGTAACGATTTTCAGCGCACCCAACTACTGCTACCGCTGTGGGAATCAGGCAGCCATCATGGAGCTCGACGACACCCTCAAGTACTCCTTGTAAGTTGAAAAGCTCGATGGAAGCTAGGGCTGTCAAAAAAAACAAAACCAATTTCGACTATTTGTCAAATTTAATATAAAAATCCACGCATTCGAATTTTAGGCGTGTGTCAGACAGGCTTATCAGTGGCACACGAGATGAGATGATGTAGGTGTCACTGCATTTTAATGATTGGTTAGTCTATCCAGTTGAACCCACTAGATGCAGCGCTGCTACGTTGTTCATTCAAATTATTGCGGAAAAAGAGAACATCAGTGCAGAGATGTTGTTTACGTCAAAACTGAAACCAAGCTGTTCACACAAACACATATTTATCACATTTTCTAGAGGGACATCTATCACCGCTGCACTCACGTCTCGCACTCGAGAGCCACATGTTTAGAAAGCATGTAAAATTAATGCAAGTTCAACTTTTAAAAAACATGTCTCCAGACTTTATGGCAGTTTTTCCTCATCCCACTGCATCTCATGTTTTTAAATAGAAAAAGTACTCTTTGTGATTGGTTTTCAGTCCTTTGTTTTAAACTATGCATACAATAGTCTACATGATGCTGTTTTGTTTCTAATTGTTTAAGCAACTTAATTATATATGGTTTATAAACATTATTTTAAACATTATGCACTTTTTTTCAAAGATGGTTGTGTTATTTTATTGCTTTGAAGAAACGTGCATTAGTAATATTTTGCTCGATGTGGCCTCAGGAGAGAAGTCAAACCTAACTGAAATGATGCCTTTTAAATTCGAATATAGATCATATTTAAGTACAAAATTCGATTTTAGTTTTTCAGCCATTTTGACAGCCCTAATGGATGCAGATTCTTAACGCTGTCCATCTGAACGTGTCTGATCTGTTGTGGTGTGATTGCAGCCTGCAGTTCGACCCGGCGCCGCGCAGAGGAGAGCCACACGTCACCCGCCGTACCCCCGACTACTTCCTGTGAATCCCTCAGCTCTGCACAGTATTGCCATGATATTATAATCCTCATTCAGTTTAAAGTAAGGGGAGAGGAATGGGCAACAGTATAGAAAAGAGAAAACTGATCCAGTGAGAAATGTCTATGGACCAAAAGGTGTGTGCCATATCCAAACCGATCCGACACCACGAGCACCAGATATTCCCGTCTGCTCCTGCTTCTGTCCTCCGCTCTTCAGATCAACACAGGCTGTGAAACCCTCCTGAACACACCTTCATGAACCCTGTTTGTGTTTTCTTTTTCTTTTTTTATGTCTGTTTGCACTTTTTCTCAACAGAACGAAGTCCGTTTTACGGTTTATTTCCCTGTTTTCCATGCTGTACGGGTGATTAGATGCTTTTATATCCCAACAAGCTGGCGATAATCTTTCCTACACTGAACGTGTTCAACAAATGCCAACTAATGATATGTGGCAGACTAAGATGGCATCGTCTGAATCCTGGAATAGCTTCATATGATGGTTCTGTGTCTGTATAAAGGGTACCAGTTCAAGAATAAAGATGGATCTTGCTCATGTACTTTGTGTGCTGTTCTACTTGAATCCTCATTTGAGCCAAGCATAGACCTATTTTTAATTTTTGACGGGAATGAAAACGAGGCTGTGAGGGACTCAAGTACAGTGCGTTCAATAGATTGTTCTGTTTAACAACTTTTTTTTTTTTTTTTTTTACATAAAAAAAAAAATGTAAGCATACAAAAACAGTTTTAAAGGTCAAGAATTGTGAAGATGACGATCTAAAACCTTTATACAGTCTTGAATATGGCATTGAGCTGATTCTGCTTCTCTAAAGTCTAGTCAGATTTATTTCTCTGGCGCTTAAAGCAGATTCACAGTAGTAAACAGGAGAAAGTGTTGAAATAAAAGTCAACAATTATGAAAGGAATTCAACATCAGTTTCAGAAGACAATAGTGTCATTATTCAGTTCAGCTGAACCACGTTCAGTCTTGGTTCAATTCAGTTCAATAACAGGGCCAGTGTTGCAAAGTTAGTGTCATCATTCAGCTCGAAGTTTGTTCCCATCCAATAGTGTCTGCATAAAATCAATAATTACTGCATATTAATTGCCTTTTAAACCTTTAATCCTCTGATACACAAATGATCAAATCAAGAAGGAAAATGAAGATTTAATACATACAGTATATGAATATTTAGATTTATTTTTAATAAAATATATAGTTGAATAAATGCAAATATTGAGCTGTTTTGCCCCCAAAATCATGCACATGTATACATACACACACACACACACATGTGTATATATATATATATATTTGTGTGTGTGTGTTAAGCTATTTTTCTCCTATATTTTGCCAAAATAATGTAGTTTGAAAGAGCTGCACATCTGTGGATTGCAGCAAATATTTCAGTGGTACTTGATGCATCACTTTCATCAGCCGTTTTGATTTAGTTGTAAATAAATTAGTGCTGTCAAACGATTAATTGCATACAAAATAAACATTTTTGTTTACATAATGTGTGTGTGTATATATTAAGTATATATAAATATACACACATGCATGTATATATTTAAGAAAAATATGTTGTATATATAAAATATATTTCTATATAATATAATATAAATATATACATGTAAATACATATATACAATATATACTGTATGTGTGTGTATTTATATATACATAATAAATATACACGGTACACACATGTAAACTCAATTTTTTATTTTGGATGCGATTATATTTTGGATGCGATTAATCGTGATTAATTGTTTGACAGCACTAAAATAAATGTTATAAAAACAAATACAAAGACGAGGACAGTGATATAGAATTATGATGTAACGTCACAACCTGAAATGCTAAAAAAGCTTTTAAAGACCTGCCATTGCATTAGATATCATGCATCAGATGGTTAATATAATTTCAATAATTTAAAATCAAACCAAACAAGCATCATCCTGAGCTAAAACTATTTCCTAGTTGTGAATCTTGAAGGATCTTACTCTGTGTAACCAATGAGTTGGCATGACTTTTAGAAATGACTGAAAATGAGGCTACCTCATATTTCCATTTGTGTTTTTTTAATATCATGGAAAGAGAGAGAGAGAACAGTTGCTAGAGAGTGAATTAAAATAGGAAATTGTTTTATCTCATAGCTTAATTACAAGCTGCTTTAAAACAATCTGTATTGTACAAAGCGCTAAAGAAATAAATGGGACTTGACTTCAGAGAAGCAGTAACAGCAATAGACCTCACCATCTTAAACGCCATATTTAATTTAACATACAAAACCAAGACTGTGAGGGACAGACTTTATAATGGCACGGACTGTATGAAGGTCTGGATCACGTGATTGTCACAGCTCTTGATTTTTAAAACTGTTTAATGGAGTTTTTGTTTGTATGTTGAACAATCCACTGAACACACTGTACTTCAGTCCCTCACAGCCTCGTTCTAATGTCTGGCAATAATTAAATATGGTGCAACAGGGCTGGCTGATATGGCCAAAAATATTATCACTATATTTTCCCCATATCATACGATATCATTCATTTACTGTTAATTGGGAAGGAAATACTTTCCACATGTTTATTAGACCTTGAAAATAAATAGATAGGCCTATATGATGGACTGCAGAGGTGTGGATTACTTGTGGATTATTGTGATGTTTTTATCAGCTGTTTGGGCTCTCATTCTGACGGCACCCATTCACTGCAGAGCATCCATTGCTGAGACAGTGATGCAGTGCTGCATTTCTCCAAATCTGATGAAGAAACAAACTCATCCTAATCTTGAATAGCCTGAGGGGGAGCACATTTTCAGCAAAACTTCAGTTTTGAGTGAACTATTCTAACTATATAAAACAATTGAATTGCACATGTACATACATACATCTGTTTTCACAATATAACCACTTTATTTGTGTTAAAATGCTACACTGTTGCAATGATGCATCTTTGATGTGTGGTGGGAACATGCAAATTGTGTGAAATCTATCAAACCCAATTAAATATGTAACGGGACACTTTTTTTCATTCTACCAGAAAAATCTCACCCTGTGTGATTACCACATCACTTTAATACATATGTAGTACTTAATATTTATGAACAACGGTGTTTATGCAGTACTTTAACTCACAATCAGTGTTGGGGAGTAATGTAACTGTAACTGTAATCCATTACAGTTACTGAGAAAAAATGTGAAGCCTAATTAAATGAGTTACTTATGAAAATGTTAATGATTACAAAGGGGGTCACATCTGAATATTTCTTGTATTAATATTTACTATTTCTTGTTATGATTTTAAATCTGTATTTAACCTCAGAATGATCTCAAAGTAAAAAGAGGTGCTCAAGTCTGATTTTGTGATGGCTGTGCTTTAAATTGAAATGATTATAATCTTAATTCAAGTGATGAAGGATTCTGAAAGTCTGACAGGAATCAGTGTTGAATACTACTGAAAGGTTAACATGTTTACATGTTTGAAGATGATTATCAGTTGAAAACATTAAAGATTTAGAAAAGTAATCAAATGTAATCAGTTACATTACTTTAATAAAGTAATTATCTCAGTTAGTCACACTACTTATTACATTTTAATTTATTACTTTTACAAAGTAACCTACTCAACACTGCATAAAGTACATGTAAAATATGTCTAGAAACATGGTATTGTCATGGAACAGTAACTAGTCATTAAATTAAGATCTCATAGCCTTAAACTAGTAGGTTTTGAGCAGTGTTGAGAAAGTTAGTTTGGAAATGTAATAGGTTACAGATTACAAGTTACCCAACCTAAAATGTAGTAAGTAGTGTAACTATTTCAATTACTTTATTAAAGTAATGTAACTGATTACATTTAATTACTTTTCTTAATTTCTAACGTTTTCAGCTGTTAATCACTTTCAAACATGTAAAGCAGGCAGGTTTAACCTTACAGTAGAACTCAACATTGATTACTGTCAGACTTTCAGAATCCTTCATCACTTGAATTAAGATTATAATAATTTAATTTAAAGCACAGCCACCACAAAATCAGACTTTAGCACCACTTTTTACTTTGAGATCATTCTGAGGTTAAATACAGATTTAAAATCATAACAAGAGTTAGTTTAATAGCTATTACACTGTTTTTTAAATCAAATATTTGCATAGCTATGACAGAAACACTGGCATCTAACAATGCCTTGGAAAAAAAGTTAGGCCTAATCTTAAAAAAATAAAGCATATACAGTATCTCACAGAAGTGAGTACACCCCTCACATTTTTGTAAATATTTTATTATATCTTTTCATGTGACAACACTGAAGAAATGACACTTTGCTACAATGTAAAGTAGTGAGTGTACAGCTTGTATAACAGTGTCAATTTGCTGTCCCCTCAAAATAACTCAACACACAGCCATTAATGTCTAAACCGCTGGCCACAAAAGTGACCCTCAACACTGGTGCTCTGCAGGGCTGCGTCCTCAGCCCACCCTAAGTGAAAACTCCCTGTCCAAATGACTGTACAGCCACACACAGCCCAACGTAGCCATCATCAAATTCTCTGACGACACAACGGTGATAGGCCTGATCACTGACAACGATGAGACGGCCTACAGAGCGGAGGTGAGTACCCTGACTAAATGGTGTTACAAGGAGAACCACCTCTCACTCAACATCGACAAGACCAAGGAGCTGGTGGTGGAATTTCAGGAGACAGAGCAGAGAACACACACCCATCACCATCGAAAAGACACCTGTGGAGCGGGTAAACAGCTTTAAGTTCCTCGGTGTTGACATCACCGAGGATCTCACATGGTCCTCACACACAGATGGTGAGTGCTGTAGAAGTCACATCAACATGCCTCTTCTTCCTGAGATGGCTGAGGAAGTTTGGAATGAGCCCCAGCATGATCATTCTACACCTGCACTGTGGAAGATCCTGACCGGCTCATCACCACCTGGTTTGGAAACAGCACCGCTGGCAACCGCAAAGCTCTGCAAAGGGTTGTGCGAACTGCCCGCCACATTGTTGGAGGTGAGCTTCCCTCCCTCCAGGATATCTACACCAGGCGGTGTATAAGGAAATCCCGGAGGATCACCAATGACTCCAGCCACCCGTCCCACAGACTGTTCTCTCTGCTGCCCTCAGGAAGACGTCTCCGCAGCACCGATCCCGCACTAGCCGACTGAGGGATAGCTTTTTCCCTCAGGCTATCAGGCTAATGAACAGTCAGAACTAATACACCCTACAGCACACTCCCACTTTACGATATGCCACGCACTGCACTTTAACTCCACAGTTCAAACTGGATACACGTACACACTGCACTAATACTACAATCATCTGCTACCCTGGATACCATCCAATGCACATAAGACATTTCTATCCAGCTTAGTACAACTACTGCACCTTTGCATATAATGTGTATGTATATATGTGTACATAATGTGAATGTGTACATACGGTGTATAATGTGTATTGATAACTGTAAGTATGTCTAACAGTAACTGTGTGTATGAGTATATGTATGGTATATTGCACATTGTCTGTATAAGTCTGTAAGTAGGTAATGGTACTGCTATATGTTAATTGTTTCTGCACTGTCTGGGCACGCTCTCAAGAATTTCACCATCAGGCACATGTGCTGTGAGATGTGACAATAAACGTGATTTCTGATTTCTGATTTCTGAGTACAGCCCTAAGTGAAAATGTCCAAATTGGGCCCAATTAGCCATTTTCTCTCCCCGGTGTATGTGACTCGTTAGTGTTACAAGGTCTCAGGTGTGAATGGGGAGCAGGTGTGTTAAATTTGGGTTATCGTCTTCATACTCTGGAAGTTCAACATGCCACCTCATGGCAAAGATCTGAGGATCTGAAAAAAAGAATTTTGCCTGCAGAGATGGCGTAGCTATAAGTAGATTGCCAAGACCTGGATTAAACTGAGCTGCAGCACGGTGCAAGATCTACAGCAGTTTAACAGGACATGTATTGATCCACTCAGAACAGGTCTCGCCATGGCCGACCAAAGAAGTTGAGTGCACGTGCTCAGTCATATCCAGAGGTTTGTGGGAAATCAGGTGTGTTTGATTAGGGGTGGGGGTCAGTTGGCTCAGCTACGCCGCAACTGCACAAATTGGTCTGCATGGCTGGAAAGTGGACTCTCTAAAGAGGATGCACAAGAAAGCCCGCAAACATTTTGCTGAAGACAAGCAAACTAAGGACATCATGGATTGCTGGAACCATGTCCTGTGGTCTGATGAGACTAAGATAAATTATTTGGTTCAGATGGTGTCAAGCGTGTGTGGCGGCAACCAGGTGAGGAGTACAAAGACAAGTGTGTCTTGCCTACAGTCAAGCATGGTGGTGGGAGTGTCATGGTCTGGGGCTGCATGAGTGCTGCCGGCACTGGGGAGCTACAGTTCAATGAGGGAACCATGAATGCCAACATGTACTGTGACATACTGAAACAGAGCATGATCCCCTCCCTTCGGAGACTGGGCCGCAGGGCAGTATTCCAACATGATAACACAAACACACCTCCAAGACACTGAGGGTAAAGGTGATGGACTGGCCAAGCATGTCTCCAGACCTAAACCCTATTGAGCATCTGTGGGGCATCCTCAAACGGAAGGTGGAGGAGCGCAAGGTCTCAAATATCCACCAGCTCCGTGATGTCATCATGGAGGAGTGGAAGAGGACTCCAGTGGCAACCTGTGAAGCTCTGGTGAACTCCATGCCCAAAAGGGTTAAGGCAGTACTGGAAAATAATGGTGGCCACACAAAATATTGACACTTTGGGCCCAATTTGGACATTTTCACTTAGGGGTGTACTCACTTTTGTGGCCAGCGGTTTAGACATTAATGGCTGTGTGTTGAGTTATTTTGAGGGGACAGCAAATTTACACTGTTATACAAGCTGTACACTCACTACTTTACATTGTAGCAAAGTGTCATTTCTTCAGTGTTGTCACATGAAAAGATATAATAAAATATTTACAAAAATGTGAGGGGTGTACTCACTTCTGTGAGATACTGTATAGATATAAACCCAAATAGAAAATAAAACAGTTCGAATAGCCTAAGCAATGGCATGTGTCCTATTCTGTGTCCTGATCCTGAAACATTGGTGTCTCATATTTTAGAGCAGTCACTGCAATTTATGAAAGAAGCTAATTCACTCTGTATGTGTGTGTGTGTGTGTGTGTGTGTGTGTGTGTGTGTCTATGTGAGTGAGTGAGTGAAAAAAATTCAGATGTAAGAAATTTTGTAATCATTACTATTTTCATAAGTAACTGTAATTTAATTACACATTTTCTTAGTAACCGTAACTAATTACAATTGCATTTATTTTGTAATTAAATTACGTAATTCCGTTGCATGTAACTAGTAGGCTAATGTTCAGTCTTAGTGTGCGCATGCGCGTCACGCTGAGCGCAGTCTCATTCAGGCCTTGTTGACGTTCAGATTCATACTTTCGCCGCTCTCAGTCACGGTAATAACGGGACAAAATCTGCCACATTAGCGAGTCATATGTTATATTTTGACAGCGAAGAGACGCAGCGGGCGTAATATTGTGTGAAATGATGAAGTTTTATCCCGGTTGACGTGATGAATGCAGCGGTTGCTAAGAGAGGCCTATAGCCGCGCGGCTAACGTTAGCTTAGCATCACAAACAGCCCATGCTTTATGTCTCTGTGATGTTTTTAATTCATCTGAAAAGCTCGTTGAATGAAACACTGTGGGACAGTGATAGTCTTGATGCTTCGACGTTTTTAAGCGCGATTTATGAATGTGCTGGAGAAGTGCACTTTTTATGAAATATCGCTGTAGCGTTCTGGATGCTTCGACTGTAACGTTAACGTTATATGGCCGTCTTTTTTTCATGTGTAATATTGGCCTATCTGTAGTTTAGCTCAGTCTTGTAACTTGGTGTTGGTAGTGCTGGGCAATGTGAGCTAACACAGCTAGCATGAGTCATTAGCTCTTGACTGACTCTCGTATTCTGAAATAATGTGCCTGTTATTGTGTATTATTGTTCATGTAGATGCCGACTATTAAACTGCAGAGCTCTGATGGAGAGATGTTTGAGGTGGATGTTGAAATCGCCAAGCAGTCTGTGACTATAAAAACCATGCTTGAAGGTAAGCGGAATGGTCATATGTGTGTGTTTGTGATGTGTGGAGGTGTTGTGTGTAATCACAGCTCTCTTCTGCTCAGATCTGGGGATGGATGATGAAGGAGATGATGATCCGGTTCCTCTGCCCAATGTAAACGCAGCCATCCTGAAGAAGGTCAGACTTGTACATTGCTGTCATGTTTAATTGGAGTTTCACATGGTTTTAGTATACAGATAGTACACTGGGATAGATAGATGGGTGACTCCCCCAAACGTATCTAGGTCTGATTTTACCCAAGATAATAATAAATGACACTCTGCATATGGGTCATTCCATGTCAACTCAACCAGAGATCTCAGATTTTCAAAATATTAAATGTCATGGATTAATATTTACTGAGTAATCCACTGTTTTGTAGAGGGGGTCCAAATTTAAATTTTCACCTGAGATTCAGAGCAAAATTACAGGAGGTTAAAAATGACTTTAAAAAGATGGCAGCATCATTATTTTTACAGAGAGATTAGAAGGTCTATCAATAAAATCTGTTTGATTTTTAGCAATCTTTGCTGCATTATATACCAATGGTGACTGTTCACAATTTGACAGACAAGCTACAATTCTAGTTCCAGTATTATTTATTCTTCAGACATTGTTTTTAAATACAGTAAGTATCAGGTGTATACAGAGTGGCCCACATTTAGTTTTTGACCACTGAGAATGTGTTCAATTTAACAATTTACTCTTGAAGCCATATTTGGATGCCAGATATTTAGATGAACCATATAGGGCCTTAAAAATTGACAGTGACGTGACATACAGCCGAGTATGGTGACCCATACTCGGAATTTGTGCTCTGCAATTAACCCATCCAGAGTGCACGCACACAGCAGTGAACACACACACACACACCGTGAACACACACCTGGAGCAGTGGGCAGCCATTTATGCTGCGGTGCCCGGGGAGCAGTTGGGGGTTCGGTGTCTTGCTCAAGAGCACCTCAGTCGTGGTATTGAAGGAGGAGAGAGCGCTGGATATTCACTCCCCCCACCTACAATTCCTGCAGGCCCGAGACTCGAACTCACAACCTTTGGATTACAAGTCCGACTCTCTAACCCAGTGGTTCTCAACCTTTTTTTCCACCGGGCCGCACTATGGTCCAAGTGCTAGTATCACGGGCTGCACGCATGTCATTTATATATTACGTCATCAATTCAAACCAACCAGATTTATAATATTATTTATAGCCTAAATATTATGATATCTAAACGATTACATTTATTTAAATAAATAAATAAATAATTCTACTCACCATTAATAAACACCTGATGCTGTCGGGAGCTGACCAATTTTGTGAAATTCTGCTCGAAAGGAGTAACAGCACAGTGAAGTTTCGGTCTGTAAGACGCGCACGGAAGCGTGACTTGACGCGAGACAGGCTACATGTGAACGCGCACATTCTGCACTATCTTGATCCAAATATGGAAAGCATTTTCGAATTTAATAATCTGAGGTTCTCTCCAGAGATGTTTTGTCACATTTCTGTAATTAAGGATGATTGCTGCCTATGGGTGTTTCTTTTTACCTGAACATCTTCAAGTGAGTGGCGGGGCAAACCGAAAGTCCAGCACTCTCTTCACTGCTGATGCTGTGACTATTCTTGTTTGAATGCGTTCCTTCGCTGGCATTTTCCACATTTCGTTTTCTCCATTAACAAATTTGTCCATTCTGATGCTCAGTTTTACAGAACTAATGGCTGCTGATGACTATTTGAATTGAACTTACAAGTGCGCGCTTGTAAGTGTTCGTTAAATGCGTAACATTAGTGAGTAGGCTACATAGATCTGCTCATATCTGAAAATAATATATGAAAAACAAAATTATTTTACATAACAAAAACATCATAGCTTATATTTTAGTACCTTTTTAAATTAATATGAAAATTAAAATGAATTGTAAAACAAAGTTATTTTTTAATTGTGTTCAGCACATAGACTGTAACATTCAGCATGGTGGGCCGCATTTGGATTCGTGACGGGCCGCAGGTTGAGAACCACTGCTGTAGGCTATGCCTAATATAAAATAACAAAAATTAGACAGTGAAAATCAGCAAACACTGTGGAACCAAATAAATAAGAAACAAATGTTTAAAAAAACTTCCAAAATCCAGCAAAACAGGGGCTTTTGCATTTCGTTTGGAAACTAAATCCTCCGCTATCGTCTTGTCTGTCTCACCTCACTCTTCTTGTCAGTCAGCTCGACTCGCTCTCTTCACGTGATGAATGAAATCTGATCATTAGCACGCTGCATTGAGCAGCAGCATTCAGTTTTTAATTGTAGTATCTGTTCTCTAACTGAACTAAATGATTTTTATTACTATAAAAAATCAAAACGACGGTGCCGCGGTTGCGGCTTAACACCGGTATCACTGCCAACTAGGGTTGGGTATCGTTTGAATTTTATCGATTCCGATTCTTAACGATTCCTATAAGATAAAAAAAAATCCAATTAAAAACAAATAAGTCAAACTTTTAGATGTCAAACATTTATTGTCTTTTTACAAAGCATTCTGTTGCAGCTGAATAACATGAGCAAATATCATCAGCCTACAGAACACTTAGCCTACAAGAGGAACTTTTGCCTATATGCTTTTAACAAAAATACCTCAGCAAAAACAACTAGACTATAAATTTCAAATATTAAAGTGTTAAAGACAAGTAATCAGTCAGTAATAAAATAGCAACCAACAAATCTGAGCTGAGCCAAATTTCAGGTACAGAAACAATAATTAAAGTTTAAAAACACTGCATAGTTTTCTTTTCTAAAGAAATAGTTCTTTTAAGTTATTAATCATATTCAGTCAAGATTTTCTTTTGTTCTTTGATTAACATTAATGACAGGCAGCACATGTATTAGGTTGCTGTCTCTTTAACACCGAATGCACGCAGATCTAAAAATACTGTAATGTTACACATGTTTTGTTTCTTATCTGTTTACGTTCACTTAAGACAAATAAACGGCTGTGTTTATGATATACTGGCGTAGTTTTCTGCATACTGGTTGATAAATATGAAAAGTCTTTTTCTGTAGTGGAAATGCATGGAAAGGTTTGAGAACGGACACAGACTGGGAACTCGCACCCGTAGACGTAATAGACCTCCGTTCTCTATTCTCTGTGCTTGTGCTTCAGATGTGTGTGCTGCACTCAAACAGGGTGCAAGGTCTTTCCGTTCCTGCGCTTAAATAGTTTTAAATCACATTAAAATGCGAATGCATGAATCGTTAAGCAGAATCAAATTGCACACGTCTTATCAAATATCCGGTTCTTGGAAATTTGGAACCGGTTCTAAAACGGAACAGGTTTTCGATACCCAACCCTACCTCCAACACAGTCTATCGCAGCAAGCCTACTGTTTATGAATATTCAGCAATGTGGTTTCTGTGTCAAAGTGCATAATAACATTATTGTGTCAGTTCTCATCACTGTAATGTGACTGGGTTTTGTTCCTCATTGCTCATTTTTCTCAGTTATGCAAAATAATTGATATAGTGTGCATATTGGTTGTGTTTTAAAATAAATAGGAAATATGTCCGTCTTAGAAGGGACTTACACTGAGACTTACAGTGTGTTTAATATGCCCACAGGTGATTCAGTGGTGCACCCACCATAAAGACGACCCTCCTCCCCCTGAAGACGATGAGAATAAAGAGAAAAGAACGGATGACATCCCCGTGTGGGACCAGGAGTTCCTCAAAGTAGACCAGGGCACCCTCTTCGAACTCATTCTGGTTTGTAAAACTGCTTGTGCTTTGACTGCCAGCGTTCGTTGAAATGGTGCTTTATGGTACAGAGTCACAGATCTGATTTCATGGAGGGAAAACAAAGAGAAATGCATCCTGTTGGTTTTTGACCAATTGAGTGCTTGAAATTGTAGAATAAACAAATGTGGCGCCCTGCATTTAATGAAGCAAAACCAGTTGAGAAGCTAAAAGAACACACAGAGTGCCTTCTGGTTCTTGAGACTGCAGTTTTTGCAAAATAACCCCACGGTTGAACATTTATAAAAGTTCTCATAATTAGTGATGCACCTAAATTAAGACTTTGGGTCAAAATGGAAACCAAAATGTCAGGATGCACCTGAAAAACTGAAAATAAATTTCATATTCAGTTAAATTTAAGTCATAAGTCATTTAACAATATCAATAAGCATTGTCATCTAATCAGCAGTTATTACTATGTATGGATCACTTCAGTAGAGTGAGAGTACATGCTTTGGCTCTGTTCAAAAGCCTTGTGAGCTGCTGCGTATCTAAATAATGAGAAACAAAATAAATATTATTTTGATATCAGTAAAAAGAGTATTTAAGGAAATAATAATAATAATTGCATTTGTGACTATTTCGAACGTAAAATAAATACAATAAAAATGAATAAACATAACATTACAACACAATACAAAACAATTTTAAATTATACATGTCTGATAGTAATTTATTTTAAATTACAACAGTAAAAAAATGTTTTTTTGTCTTAATTTCTTCATTTTGAAGCTAAACGTTTAAACTTTTTTTTGTTAATAATAACAGCCCTTAAAGCTTGTCTTTCATTGATAAGCGCCTCTTATTAGAAGTTTGTGAAGAAGGTTGGTGCTGATGGAGTTCATGTGGATCATTTACATTGAACTGAGACGCTGAAAACACCGGCGGATCATGAGCTGCTGATGTGTGAATGAACACAGTGCTGCGCTTCACTCAGAAACTCACATTTATTTCATTAAATCTCAGCCTTGTGATTTAATAATCACACTAAGCCATATTATGGATTTATGTTGTGCAATCGTAGTAGTCATTGTAGTTATGGTTGTTTCCACCTGGTATTAAGAAATGCATTCGACCTCAGGAATGTGTGAATGTTATTCCATGTCCTTCAAACAGTGTGCAGATTGAAGTCTATAAACACATTTAGGTGTATGAACATACATTATGAGCACAACGAAAAGGAATAAATGTATGAATTTTAAAACAACAATCGTCCGCTTGTCCGCAGGTTTAAGGCAGAAGGATGGTAGTGCTAAGAATGTCTTTCCTGTAAATGTATGTAACTTCTGACATTTATCTCCTATTATGTGCAGGATTTCAATGAAATATCAATTTCTGAGTTTCTGACATTTGCCAATATTGATATAACTGTCAAATGTCAGTATGCAGAAACCAACCTCAAATTGCTTTGAAGCATTTATAATCAAGTCTCTTCTCAACTTGGGACATGTGAGCATCTCTGAAAGGCTTTATTGTGAATCTTGTGCTCTTTATTCTTGTGTGGTGAGTTGTGTTGCAGTGCGTTGACTCGCCACACGATGGCCGCGTCTTCATTTGCAGCGTAACCGTCTCATCACGCTCACTTTCATCTCTCTTCTCTTTGTTTAGGCTGCAAATTACTTGGACATCAAAGGCTTGCTAGATGTTACTTGCAAGACGGTTGCAAACATGATCAAAGGCAAAACCCCAGAGGAGATCAGAAAGACTTTCAATATCAAAAATGATTTTACAGAGGAAGAGGAAGCCCAGGTAAAACAAGTGCTCATTTCCTGTCTCTCCTCCGTCACACATGGTCTTAATGCGCTCAGACCAGTGTTACTTTAGTATCATTGAGAGACCATACTTTTTTTTTTGTCAAATTTTATAATTTAGCTGTTTTTGTCATTTTTAGTATCAGTAAGATTTTTTTTTTTTTTTTTAAGAAGTCTCTTCTGCTCATCAAGGCTGCATTTATTTGATCAAAAATACAGAAAAAAAATGAAATATTATTGCAATTTAAAATAATGGTTTACTGTTTTAATGTACTTTAAAATATAATTTATTTCTGTGAGTCAAAGCTGTATTTCCAGCATCATTACTCCAGTCTTCAGTGTCACGTGATCCTTCAGAAATCATAATAATATGCTGATTTATTATTGTTGGAAACAGTTGTGCTGCTTCATATTTTTTTGGAAACTGTGGCTACTATTTCAGGATGTTGAAATAAGATTTAACTGAAGTTTTTCAGGTTTAGTTGAACTATAACTCTTCAGAATGTTGTTTGTTGCAGGTACGTAAGGAGAACCAGTGGTGTGAAGAGAAGTGAAGATCCTGACACACTTTAACACTATGGATTATTCCAAAAAAGAAAAAAAAAAGTAATTAAAAAATTGCACTGCTCTGTTCATATTTGTTGAGATTTAACACGAATAAACCGAGAAAAATCCCTTGTGTTTTGCTAGCATGGCCATTCTCCTTGCTTGTGTGGTGTAGAAGCCTTTTTTAATGCTCTTCCTCTTCAGATGAATGGAGGAGCTGTCACTCTCACACATGTAGAGAAAACACTCCTCTTTCTCACCACGCTTTTATTTTATTTTAACGGAGCTTGTCACCAAATGACAGATTCTGTTTTCTGTTTTGAGAAATGAACTCATAGCTTAAGGAACATTTTCTAAGCAGCCTTATTTGTGCTGATGAAAGATCAGTGTTGGAGATCTGAAGGTTGAGATGTCTTGTGAACTGGAAGTACTCGCGTCTGCTGTCACTTCATCTGCTCTGCCTCATTGTATAGGATTGAGTCTTTCACGGTTCTGCTCCTAAATGGCAGGCGATTAGGATTATGAATCTTTTAATTCCAAAAAAATAAAAAGATTATTGTGGGATTTCAGTTCTCTGTGCAGTGTCATTTCTGCATCTTACAAGTGTTTTATGTTTAGCTTTCTTCATCCACTCAAAGTTTGACCGTATCTAGAGTGAATGTGATCACATGAGAGCAGCGGTCTGTATCTGCTCATCTCAAATGCTGCTGGAGCTTTTCTAATACTCACTTTTTTCTATCTGATTAGAGCTCAGTGTCTTTGAGTTTGTCAGATGTTGAGAAACACATTAACTGTCATGATCCACAACCATATAGTGTCTTTTTCAACACTAAATCATTGCACACCTAACAAACTTTTAAATAGAATATTTTGGTTTAAAGTGTGCTGTCTTTTGACTCATTTTTTCAGACATTGTGACAAGTATCCAAACATTTTGTACAAACCAGTAACCATTACACCTACTCTGAAGAAAATAGAGACATCGTTGGTTACATTTTAATGTTAATTGTTAATGAAAATACAACTATTGCTTTTTAGTTTATATTAGCCCTGTTCATTGTTAATGTTATTCAACAGACCGGAGTTAACATGAACTTACTATGGAAGCCCATTTACGCAATGGCATAAAAAAGGTAATTGCAACTTTTTTTTAATTACGAGATATAAACTGGTAATTATATGAAGAAAATTTGATGAGGTAAACGCAAAATTTTGAGGAAAAAAAAAATCACTTTTTGAAAAAAACTAAATTGCAAGATGTAAACTTTAAATTGTGATGTGATTTGGAATTGTGGGAAGAAGTTAGAATTCTGACTTTTATTTTTTTATTAATTTTGAGAAGTGTTGCAACTACCTTTTTGATTTTAATTATTTTAGTCCATGGCAGAAACAGGCACAACTTTATTTGAATAAATGTTCACGATCTTGAAATTAACTCAGACTAATAAATGCTTTAGACATATTTTTCATTGTTAGTTGATGTTAAGTAATGTAGTTTACAGTTAACAAATTATTGTAACCGTGTATGTGAAGGGACAATATCTTATTAAATATTGTGCAGTATTGTATTGTTCTGGTATTATTAAAAACAGTAGTGAAAATGCATTGCAAAACAATGCATGCTGTCATATGTGATCAAATGAGTTCATTATAGTTGATAAAACCACTAAAAACAGGTCAAGCTGGACACAGTGCTGCTGCTGCTGGTGAATGCACACAATACATGCAAAAATAACAGTATGCTGTTCCACTTGAGTGAACCACTGAAAGAACTCCATGAGACGGATTTTTCAAAATATTTTAATAAATCTAGAGAATGATTGTTACATCAAAAGCAAAAGAAAGAGCGATGACTTGCTATATAACACTGAAGATCGTGATCGCAGGAGATCACAGATGACACGATCGCTTCAGAACAGACCTGAGTCAACACTGACCAATAGAAAGAACACGCACACACACACACTCTCACACACAGATACATTAACATACTTCAATTCATACTGCGACGTTTGGATGGATGACAGGCATAGCTGACTACTTCAGATCTACACAACAAAAGCTATTAAAAATTAAACTTGTATCATTAAAAGTAAACAGCCAAGGAATGTTTTTCTTTTTTTTCACTTTACATAAAAACATATAAAAGTTTAGTTATTTACGGACTTTCAATCTATAAAAGATGAAGTTTAACAACACTTATTTGATTGTACAAGAGTTATGGTGAGAACTGACACTGTTTCCAGTGATGTAAAGACATGATCATTTATCTCCACACACAGTGGCTGAATCTCATGAAGAAACATCCAGCGCATGCTTTAGAAGAAAAATACATTTTGCACAAAGAAAATTAAGTTATTTAGACCATTCAGACTTTTGGGATTGTGATGACAGTTAAGCACATCTCCCCCAAAATTCACATTACTGTAATGCACAAAAAAATAATCATTTCCACTACTGTAATTGTGGCTAAACGGCTGCTACCAAACAAATGAAATCAGTATCAGCCAAATACATCTTTTCATTGCATTTACAGAGGTGGCATAAATGCATTTACACTGCAAAATAATGGTATGAGATTAATGTTTTATGTATATATACATATATAATATAAATATGAAACTAACCTACCAGTCGGTGGTGCTAAGTGACTGTCTTGAGTCATTCATTCAGCTGATTCAGTCAAGAATGAGAAAATGAGCGAGTCATTGAATTGTTCACTCAACAGATCAAAGATGCTCAGAATCACAACGGTTCTGCTGTGGCTTTGTTTGGAATGGTTTTTGTTGACAAAATGGAGAAAAAACTGGGAATACTGTGTCTAAAATGTAACTTTTAATATAAAATTATTGTTTGCTGAATTGAATAAAATCAGTATCACATTTGCAATCGTGCTGATATTTGGGAAAACAGCACTCTTGCTCGTGTAATGTTCCTTAACTGCTTAACCGTATCGTGATATAAAAGTGTAAATGTTGAACCTGTATATGTGTGTATATAAATATATATTCCAAACTACAGTAACAAAAATGATATTTTTTTGCATTATTGGTAATGAAAACAATATGCTTAATTGTCATTAAAATGAATGAAAAAGGGAAAAAAAAACATTCTTCATGAGATTCATCCACACGGAAATTAATTCCATGACTTCCTAAAAGATAAGAGGACGCCCCATGTGAACTTGTTTGTGTTTTTGCTGAGGAAACTGAAGTGAAGAGAACTTGAAGAGCATGAGATCAGTCTCCGCAGCGATCGAGCGTCAGTCTGGGTCATTGTGGCTGCCTTACGACGCTCTCTGTTTTAATTCTGCTGAAGTCGAGCGAGAGTCTGGGCGGGTGGGCGGAGCGTTTGGTGCTCTGTGGGAGGGGCCTGCTGGTGGGGGAGGCGGGGTTTGGCGGGTGATAGACAGGTGAAGGGGGGGAGTCTATAGCACTTCCATCGGAAGAATGGGGGCTGGCGCAGCGTCCTCTTTGAAGATAGCGAATGCACTTCTTTTTCCTCCTAGGAACAGTCAAGAGAGTTATCTGTGAATAAAGCGTGGATGTGAAACGTCACAAAGATGAACTCTGCACAACAATGACAGCAAATAAAGAGCACACAAAACAAACAGTTATGCCAGAATATACTGTGTAAAATAAGTGAATATACCGTGTAAAATAAGTGAATATACAGTGTAAAATAAGTGTGAAAAGCCGACGTGTGAAATGACTTTATTCGACAGCTCTGACTGAATTATAAGCTGATATCACACACTTTTCCTAAAAACATATGACAATTAAAACTCCAGTCAAGTTCACGCTCTAAATTTATGACCAATTTTTTCAACTCAAAGCATAAAGTTTAAAAGATCAGAGGAATTTCAACCTAACAGCCACCGTAGCCAATTACAGTTTTAAAGAAAATCCATGAAAAATCCATATTAGTTCATGAACACAAGCATGAATGATATTTAGTCCTGCATAAATACAGCTGAGTGCATAAGTTTGTAGAATCTTCAAGATGTTAATAATAATAATAAAAGAGGGTGATTCATAATTCTGGACTATATGTGAACTTATGTGCACTCAGCAATTCATGCAACTAATAAAGTCACATTTACAGTAACATTTTAACACATGAACTGCCATTATAAAATAAAAGATAAGTGACTGAATCAGTGTTTTGAACCAATCTGCTGAAACTGACCGTTTGTCTGGAGTAAACGAACTGAACTTATTAACTTGATCACTGCGTTTGATTTTTTGGGTTGCATTATTAACTAATAGATTACATGTTTTCTGTTATGCAAACGAGGCATTATCAAATTTAAAATGCACTAATTTGCATACTTTCCAGAATGGAAATCTGAAGATCGAATAAAGCCAGGTTCAAAATTCTTGTTTCATTTTGTCATCATATTGGAGAATACAATGTTATATGAATCAGGTGAATGATTAACAAAATCCTCAGAATAGAGATAGAAATAAAAGTGCCTTTAAATATATGTATTGTAATTGAAATCTACAGATGCTAATAGATGAAACTTGAATGTGTATTTTGGATGTTTTTCTTCCACTAAAACACAAGCAGAATCTCAGAACTGACTGGTGCATGACAAACAGTGGTTGTCTTAAGGAATAGTTTTGAGTTTTGAAGTTGAAAGCTACTGCAACACATAAGCCATACTGACTGGAAACCGCAGCACTAGTAAACCACAGTGCCAACCCTGTCAGGAGACGCTGGAGATCAGTCACTTCACACACAAATCACAGTCACACACTCGCTCTCGGATCCGATTCATGATCACTGATTCTTTGTGAGAATCACTTCATTCTGAAGGAATCGCAGCAGTTCTGAGTCAAACTCTGATTCATGATCAAACTGATTCTTTGTGACGAATCACTTCATTCTGAAGGAATCGCAGCAGTTCTTGAGTCAACAACTCACTGATTCATGATCAAACTGATTCTTTGTGACGAATCACTTCATTCTGATGGAATCGCAGCAAACTAATTCTTTGTGATGAATCACTTCATTCTGAAGGAATCGCAGCAGTTCTTGAGTCAACAACTCACTGATTCATGATCAAACTGATTCTTTGTGACGAATCACTTCATTCTGAAGGAATTCTGAAGGAATCGCAGCAGTTCTTGATTCATGATTCACTGATCGAATCACTTCATTCAGATTCAGTTCTGATTGAAGGAATCGCAGATCAAAGATTCTTTGAGTCAACAACTCACTGATTCATGATCAAACTGATTCTTTCAAACTGACGAATCACTTCTTTGTGACGAATCACTTCATTCTCGAAGGAATCGCAGCAGTTCTTGAGTCAACAACTCACTGATTCATGATCAAACTGATTCTTTGTGACGAATCACTTCATTCTGAAGGAATCGCAGCAGTTCTTGAGTCAACAACTCACTGATTCATGATCAAACTGATTCTTTGTGACGAATCACTTCATTCTGAAGGAATCGCAGCAGTTCTTGAGTCAACAACTCACTGATTCATGATCAAACTGATTCTTTGTGACGAATCACTTCATTCCGAAGGAATCGCAGCAGTTCTTGAGTCAACTCACTGATTCATGATCAAACTGATTCTTTGTGACGAATCACTCATCATTCCGAAGGAATCGCAGCAGTTCTTGAGTCAACAACTCACTGATTCATGATCAAACTGATTCTTTGTGACGAATCACTTCATTCCGAAGGAATCGCAGCAGTTCTTGAGTCAACAACTCACTGATTCATGATCAAACTGATTCTTTGTGACGAATCACTTCATTCCGAAGGAATCGCAGCAGTTCTTGAGTCAACAACTCACTGATTCATGATCAAACTGATTCTTTGTGACGAATCACTTCATTCCGAAGGAATCGCAGCAGTTCTTGAGTCAACAACTCACTGATTCATGATCAAACTGATTCTTTGTGACGAATCACTTCATTCCGAAGGAATCGCAGCAGTTCTTGAGTCAACAACTCACTGATTCATGATCAAACTGATTCTTTGTGACGAATCACTTCATTCCGAAGGAATCGCAGCAGTTCTTGAGTCAACAACTCACTGATTCATGATCAAACTGATTCTTTGTGACGAATCACTTCATTCCGAAGGAATCGCAGCAGTTCTTGAGTCAACAACTCACTGATTCATGATCAAACTGATTCTTTGTGACGAATCACTTCATTCCGAAGGAATCGCAGCAGTTCTTGAGTCAATAACTCACTGATTCATGATCAAACTGATTCTTTGTGACGAATCACTTCATTCCGAAGGAATCGCAGCAGTTCTTGAGTCAACAACTCACTGATTCATGATCAAACTGATTCTTTGTGACGAATCACTTCATTCCGAAGGAATCGCAGCAGTTCTTGAGTCAATAACTCACTGATTCATGATCAAACTGATTCTTTGTGACGAATCACTTCATTCCGAAGGAATCGCAGCAGTTCTTGAGTCAATAACTCACTGATTCATGATCAAACTGATTCTTTGTGACGAATCACTTCATTCCGAAGGAATCGCAGCAGTTCTTGAGTCAATAACTCACTGATTCATGATCAAACTGATTCTTTGTGACGAATCACTTCATTCCGAAGGAATCGCAGCAGTTCTTGAGTCAATAACTCACTGATTCATGATCAAACTGATTCTTTGTGACGAATCACTTCATTCCGAAGGAATCGCAGCAGTTCTTGAGTCAACAACTCACTGATTCATGATCAAACTGATTCTTTGTGACGAATCACTTCATTCCGAAGGAATCGCAGCAGTTCTTGAGTCAACAACTCACTGATTCATGATCAAACTGATTCTTTGTGACGAATCACTTCATTCCGAAGGAATCGCAGCAGTTCTTGGTCAATAACTCAATCGCAGCAGTTCTTGAGTCAATACTTCACTCAGTTCTGATTCACTGATTCATGATCAAACTGATTCTTTGTGACGAATCACTTCATTCTGAAGGAATCGCAGCAGTTCTTGAGTCAACAACTCACTGATTCATGATCAAACTGATTCTTTGTGACGAATCACTTCATTCTGAAGGAATCGCAGCAGTTCTTGAGTCAATAACTCACTGATTTAATGATCAAAATGAGCACAAACCAGTATAACAGAGCTTGAGCGTGTGAATGATAAGTTACTAAGTCACTGGTAAGTTACTCGTGCACAGTAAGTTGTAAGTAAAGTAAGTTGTTACACTGTTAAAAACAAAGGTGTTTAAAAGGTTCTTCAAGTGATGCCATAGAAGAACCATTTTTGGTTCCACAAAGATGCATTCAGTCAAAGGTTCTTTAAAGATCCATCTCTTTCTTAGCTTTTTATAATCTGAAGAACCTTCTTTTGTGAAACAGAAAGGTTCTTCAGAAGTTAAAGGTTCTTTATGGAACCATTTAGACAAAATGTTCTTCTATGTCATCATGAAGCACCTTTATTTTGAAGAGTGTAATGTTGAATTTTAGTATTGATTACTGTAAATGAAAACGAGCATTTTTGCATAACGCTCATCTTAAAATGTTAATGCATTTTATGTTTATGCATTGTATTTTTATACTATTTGTAGCCACATATTTACATTTCTTTTTAAATTCTATATGGTGTATTTTTTTACACACTTTAATTACCACTAACTTTTACTGACATTAGACATTTAATGTTTTGATATACATTTTATATAATAATGTTTTGATAGTGTATATTAAGTTTTAGTAATAAATTAAAAAGCTTATTTTTAGATCATACACACATTAAAGGGCCGCACTATTTGGGGAAAAAATTGAATTGCAATTTTTCTGAGAGAGAGAAAAAAAAAAAGTGATTACAATTTAATGTCTTGTTTGTAAGGCTGCACAATTTGGCCAAAATTTTGTGATTATATCAATATATATATAAAATAATAACAACAACAACATTAATAACAATTATTATAATAACTGCAATTATTATTGCTAAATAATAATATATTAAAATGACTAAATAAAAACAAAAGGACTATTGGTCTAATGCACAATTTATCCCAAAAGTTTGTGATTATATCAATATGGCTATAAAAATCATAATAATAATAATAATTACTGTTACTATTAAAACACATTAAAATTATTTATAAAAAAAAGAAATATTACTATTGGACTAGTGCTGCAAAAGATGACCAAAATTTTGTGATTATATCAATATGGCTATAAAATAACAACAATTACGATTACTAATTAAAATTTTCAAAATTATATAAAAATAAAATAATGTATATTGTAATATTTCAGTGTAAAATAAAAAATAATATTTAAGAAAAATAATAATATAACAATTAAATTCTAAATGTAAAATTGCAATACTAATATTTATAGCTTATTGCGTCATTCCTCAAATGTTAAAGCATGAATTAAATAGCAACCATTGTAACTTGATAATCACACTAAGCCATGTTGTGATTTTAGTTTTATTTAGTTTAATCATGCAGCCCTAGTCTGCACTAATCATTCTGACTGACTAGTGTAGATTACATTAAAAACACTTGTTGAAACAGGACTGCACAGGACTCAAAAGTGGGATGAAACCGAGGTGAGTGTGATTAAAGCAGAGCTGGTGTTAGTGACAGACGTACACACCTGCAGGGGCCGCACCAGTCCGTTTGTTGGTTCAGACCAAAGCGAGCGCGGCATTTCTTTGGTGAGCCGGGGTCTGAGCGAAAGGCAGCATGCGTGCAGAGAAAGAGAGAAAGAGAGAGAGGAGGAGAAGAAGAGAAACAGCCGCCGAGGCAGAGAGGTTA
>CM049859.1:3156196-3228696 GCA_027422415.1 Schizothorax lantsangensis
TTTCTTCAACGTTCAAATAGCTATTTTTGTTTCCAAAGTAAATGTAACTAATACAAAAAACAATCAAAAAAAGGAACAAAATGGTCACTTCCTGCACTGTAAAAATTTTTGAGTTTTCTGCTGAAGCTGGTTGCCTTAAAATTTTAAGTTTGCATAACTTTTTTTTTTACAGTGTGGAAAAAAAGGCTCAAAGCATAAATAATAAAAATAGAAATGTGCAAACTGTACCCACTGTACTGCTCTATTGTCATTTATTTCCCAGTCAGCAAGAGACAAATAAAAGCGTAATGTCCTCCTCTTCCACAAATCACAAGCATTACATTTTTGAAAGCATTTATTAATCTTTGTTAATGTTAGTTGACAGAAACACAATTTGTACAATTAGTGCATTAACTAATGTTAACAGGTACCACATTTAATTTGAAAAATGCTGAAATTAACATTAACATTAAAATTATTATTAATTGTGAGTTTATGTTAACTATATAATGTTAACAAATTAAACCTTAATGTAAAGTGTGAGTGTATTTTTAATAATCATTGTAATAAAAGACTACAAAAACAAACCTTTTTTTTCTTTGGAATAACATGCATTAGAGTGTTATTTTAGTATTATTTATATATTATATTTTGAATTTTCTTTTATTTTATCCTTTCATTTTAATTAGTTATTTTTGTAATTTTATTATGTGCCTTTTTTCTTTTTTGTTCTTTTTTTTTAATTGCTTTAATTTAATTTATTTTTTTATTTTATTTCTAGTTAGTAATTTTAGTGCCTCAACTTAAATAAAATAGAAATCTTGCCTTGGCAGCTAACTGAAGCTAATATCATCTAATATTTATATTTTATAGCAGATTTATATCAATTTCATCAATTAACTGAAATGTTTTGATCATTTTAGTTCTAGTTAACAATACCTTTGATGCTTAAGAAATATATTTAATGTACATAGTTGACAGTCCAACAGATGCCGTCTGAATGAACGGCCAGAATAATCTCATTGTGACTGATCTGTAATGAGCTGAACTGCAGGGTTTGGACACTGGATCTGTTCACGTTTATATCCCACATGATTTTCTTCACTTAGCTACAGAGTAATGAGAAGCACTCACATAGTTGTCTCGGGCCGACCAGCTGGGATAAAGCTGCATGTGAAGCTGTCGCTCCTTCCGCGCCAGTTCATAGTACTTGGCCTGTTCCTCGCGGGTCAGAGCGTGCCACTGTAACACACACACACACGTTAGGTTTCTGTGGATTGTGGGGACTTTCCATAGACTTCTATTACTTTTATACTGACCAAACAATATTTTCTATCCCCTAACCCTAAACCTACCCCTTACAGAAAACCTGTTTGCATTCTTACACTTTCAGATAAACATCATTTACTATTTTGAATAATTTTTTTTCCCTCGTGTCAAAAATTTTTTTACTATCCTTGTGGGGACATTTGGTCACACACACACACACACACACACACCCGTCGGCCCAGGATCTGGTTGATGGCGGTGCACACTCACACACTCACACACTCACACTCACACTCACACTCACCACTCACACTCACACAGCCCCACTCACACTCACACACTCACACTTCAGTGTGCACTCACACTCACACTCACACTCACACTCACACTCACACTCACACTCTCACACACACTCACACACACACACACACACACACACACACACTCACACACACACACACACACACACACACTCCACACACACACACACACACACACACACACACACTCACACATCTGGTTGATGGCGGCGCTCTCCTTCACACTCACACTCACACACACACACACACACTCACACACACCCATCGGCCCAGGATCTGGTTGATGGCGGCGCTCTCCTTCAGTGTGCACTCACACTCACACACACACACACACACACACACTCACACACACACACACACACTCACCCGTCGGCCCAGGATCTGGTTGATGGCGGCGCTCTCCTTCAGTGTGCACTCAGCAATGACTTTGGCCCGCATCTCCTTCATGTAGAGCATGAACGCGTTCAGCGGCTTCTTGATCACAGGCTTCTTGGGCTCCTTCTCGCGCTTCACCTCTGGATGAGATTTGCTGAGGTACACCATGAAGAAGAAAGAGAGAAACACTTCATTATACAAATAACAATGGTTAAAAACGTACTCGGTTACTGTCGTAACCTCGGTTCCCTGAGATACGGAACGAGTACTGCGTCTTGATAAAGACACATATGGGAAAAAGCCTTTTTTCTCCTGAACTGAAGTCTTATTCAATCACCAGTGAAACTGCATGACTATTGGTTCGTGTAGTGAGTAAAAAACAAACCAATGTCGGCAGCAGAGCTGCGATGCCTATGGCGACGAAACGCAGTCCCGCCAGAATGGGCGGGGCCATCTGGCTATATAAGCAGACTTCGCCATAGGATCCTCAGGTTATCTGAAGCGAGACTAAGTCATTGCAGCTCTGGCACGGCAAAGTACGCAGTACTCGTTCCGTATCTCAGGGAACCGAGGTTACGACAGTAACCGAGTACGTTCCCGTCGAGACTCCACTGTACCGTCTGATAAAGATGCATATGGGAACTCAATTCACGCCGTGCTAGGGTGATGAACGACTGTATATACCTCCATAAGCATTAATGCCCATAGGGAAGTGAGTAGTATACTGCTAAAACGAGCTAAACTCAAGAAGGTCATGCTCGGCCTGGGTGATTGGTTCCATATGACTCCTGAACTCAGTTCAAAACCGGAGTATGCAGGGTGCCAATCAGAGAGCCTGAGCGCATTGCGGTCAAGAAGTCTCTGACAGGATTGTTCCCAAGCAATGCATACAAGCTCATCTAAGCAGAGAGGACTCTGGCCTGTAAGGCCGGTATGTCCAGGTTATAAAACCTAGTAAATGTGGACGGCATAGCCCAGCCAGCCGCCGCACAAATCTCTGTAATGGACACACCGTTAGACCACGGCCTCGGATGCCTCTAGTCGAATGGGCTGTACTCCAATGGGGCATGCAGGCCCAAAGAATAGATGCCAGCATGACAGCATCCACTATCCACTTAGAGAGTCTCTGCTTCGTGACCGGATGCCCTTTGGCGCTACCGAAGCTAACAAAGAGCTCTTCCGTACGCCTAAAGGGGGCGGACGCTCAAAGTAGATTCTCAGAGCTCTGACATGGGCATAACAAAAACTCCCGGTCCTCCTCAGACGGAGGAAGCACGGAGAGTGTGATGACCTGAACGGGGTTGAAAGTCCTTAGGTGACCATGCCTTGGTTTCAGGATGACCTTGGAGTCGTTGGGCCCGAATTCCAGGCAGGCAAGGCTAATAGAGAGCACCTGCAGGTTCCAACTCGCTTAACCACGTTAGTGCTAGTAGCAGAGCAGTTTTCAGCGAAAGTGACCGGAGGCGTAGACTGTAGCGGCTCAAAGGGAGGGCCTTTCAAGGCCCTCAGTACAGTGGGCAGATCCCATGTAGGGACAGTAAGGGGCCGAGTGATTCAACCTCTTGGCTCCCTTCAGAAAACGGACAACTGAGTTGTCTCTGCCTACCGATTGGCCCGCTACGAAACCCAGTGTGGAGTGAGAACGTCCTTTATCTAGGTTCCTGCAGAAAGGACAGAACCACCGCTAGCTCAGAGGTAGAGGGGTTTTCACCACGGTTGAGGCACCAAGTGGAGAAAACGACCACTTAAGGGCGTAGAGGCTCTGTAGCGGGGCTCTAGCCTCGAAACCCGCTCTAGTAGGATCCCGTCGAGCGCCAAAGGTGGAGAGCCCAAGCTCGGGCGAGGGGCCATTGTTCTGTTCGCCTGAGAGAGGAGATCCCGTCTCAGGGGCACGGGCCAGGGGGCTGCTGTCAGCAGCTGAGTCAGCTCTGACAACCAAGGTTGGTTCCTCCACAAGGGGGCCACCAATAGCACCTTGTGACCCTGTTCCCTGACACGCCTGACGACCTGTGGAAGCAGGGCGATCGGGGGGAATGCATAAAGGAAGAGGTTGGGCCAGACGTGGGCCAACGCATCCCTGTCCTTCGAATAATAAGTTGGGCAGTGAGAGCTGTTTTTGGAGGCGAAAAGGTCTACTTCGGCCTTGCCAAAGGTCTTCCAGACCTTCTGAACCGTCTGCGGATGGAGCATCCACTCCTCCGAGGGGACATTGCTGAGCATCCGCTCCTTGGCAAAGGTGTGCTGCCCTCAGCGAGCGCAGCTTGAGCTGAGCCCATTCCAGAAGGCGCTCTGCCAGAATGAAGAGGCGCTTCGAGGAGACACCTCCCTGGTGATTTATATAGGACACCACGGACATGTTGTCTGAGCGAATCAGCACATGGCGTCCTATTAGGTCTGGCAGGAAAAACTGGCAGGCTCGACAAACTGCTAGCATTTCCAAGCAGTTGATGTGGAAGCCTTTCTCCGCCTTCGACCAATGGCCAAAGGTCGGTTTGCCTTCACACAGCGCCCCCCAACCTGTGTTGGAGGCGTCTGTCGTGACAACTTTCCTGTTGTAGACCAACCCCATGGCCACGCCCTTCTTCATCTATCGTGGGTTCTTCCAGGGGGTCAGGGCTGTCACACAGGCCTGATTCACCCTGATGTGCAGGCGTCCGTGACGCCATGCGTTGTGTGGAACCCGTGGTTTCAACCAGCGTTGAAGGGGCCGCATGCGGAGCAGGCCCAGCTGTAACACTGGCGATGCTGCGGCCATGAGGCCCAGCATTCTCTGAAACGCTTTGAGTGGGCGAGCGGTGCGTAGAAGCGTAGGAGCGTCCAGCGAGCGCTGAAGTGGTCCTGCATGGCTTGGACGGGTGGCTGGCCTTCGCCTTCCAGCCGATAGCAGTGGGTGGGCAGAGATGTGCAGCCACTGACTTGTCTAGTTGAGGCATCCTCTCATACCCCTTTTCTTCAGCGCCGTCAATTGTGGTGAGGGCGGATGAAGCGGAAGTACGGAGGCGGGCAGAGTAAGGGGAGCGCCAAGATCTCGTGAGCTCGTCGTGAACTTCAGGGAAGAACGGCGAGGGTCGTTGCTGAGGGGCCTGACGGCGCCCCGGCAGGAACCACTCATCCAGACGGCTGCGAGAGGGCTCCTCTGGAGACCACTCCAAACCCAGCTCTTCAACCGCTTTTGAGAGGACACGGAAAAGTTCGGTATCCATCCCGGCTTTGGCGGCGCTGGGCGCGGGCAAACGTGAGGGGGCGGGGTCAGTTACCGAGCCCGACAGCTCCTCAGCATCTGAAGCTGCCAGTGACATGCTGTCATCGGCCAGCTCATCGTCACTTCCCCCGAACGAGACCAGATCGCTCGCGCTTGCAGAGGGATGCTGGTCAGGTTGGGAAAAAAGGACGGGAGAAACCTCTCTGTGTGGCGAGAGCGAGGCATGCGGGATCTGAGCCGACGTGAGCTCGCTCTCAAACGGGCGCTGAGATCCTCTGCCCCGCTGTTTTTTCCTCACAGGTCCCTGGGAGGAAGAAAATGGGAGGGCGCGAGGGGCGGGGTCACTCTCTGAAAAGAAAGCGATCCGCGAGCGCAGAGAGGCGAGACTGATGTTCTCGCAGTGAGAACAATCAGAGCCAGCGAGTGCGGCATCTGCATGGGATTTCCCCAAGCAGGAAATGCACTCGCTGTGACCGTCATCGGCGTGCAGGGGGGACCTGCACGAGCCGCAGTAACGGCGCGGCATTAGAACGCCGATTTGCTTTTTTTTTTTGCGGGACCGGAACTGCTGCGATGCTGGGGCACGAAGAAGCGGATCAGCCGAGCAGATCGAGGTCACTGGGTCCAGCTGCGAGGCATGTCAACGGCGAGTAGGCTTCTGGGTCAGTGTAGACGAAGTCGTCGTCGCTGAAAGAGAAGAAATCTGAGGATCCTATGGCGAAACGGCCGCTTATATAGCCAGATGGCCCCGCCCATTCTGGCGGGTTTCGTCGCCATAGGCTCGTGCCGCACCGCTGCCCACCCATTGGTTCGTTTTTTTACTCACTACACGAACCAATAGTCGTGCAGTTTCACTGCATGATTGAATAAGACTTCAGTTCAGGAGAAAAAAGGCTTTTTCCCATATGCATCTTTATCAAGACGCAGTACGAGTGGAGTATCGACAGGGAACATGTCTGGATGGGCGTCCCATTACTCCAAATCAACAAAGGCACAAAGCCCATGTTTATATCTCATCTATAATGATCATTTAAACCATTTATATTCTCATTTCGTTGATTCATTCATTGATTAGTCACTATATATTATTTTTCCATTGTTGTGTTATGATTGTGTGGTTTCAAGGGATATTTGTCTTCATGAGTAAGAGATAAGAGGGACGTTGTTGTGAAGCAGTAATTTTCAATCGTAGTATAATAACACTTGTTGCATTTGCGCTGATCAGATGAAGTCTGAGAATTGAAACATATGCAGCTATGATTTTTTGATAAACTCCGCTCCTTTATTTTCATCCTCTCTTGTCTCCTGCTTCTGCTCTTCTCTGGTGTTCTCAAGTCAACTTCTTCTTGGCTGATAGATGACTGTTAAAACGGGTTTTGGGTATCAGACAAGACTTTGCTGACTGGGTTTCAGATATGAGACAAATCTTGTGGCAGGATTCAGATCTGAAATTCTGATGTGGAGACTTGATCTAACATTTGATAGGAACAAGCATTTTCAACTGAAAACACTTCATATTAAACATAAATATATTCAGTGCTGGGTAGTGATTGATTACATGTAATGTGGATTACGTAATCAGATTCCAAAAATTAAGTACTTGTAGTTTTATTTTAAAATAATTGTAATTAAACAATAGTTACTTGATTAGGGATTACATAATTACATATTTTTCTTATTAAAGCAATAAATTATTCATACTTTATTGATGAAAATTGTTTTTTTCAATCTTCCTTTCTAAGATAGCCTAGGAGTTTTCCATTCTTCCAGTTTTGTGGACATTCACACAAAGACCAGACACTAGTCAGATGATATAATTACACAAACTGAGAGGCCACACAACATTTGACCACTGGACTTACAAAAATCATTTCAGTTTTAATAACTTTTACTTCAACTTAAGTAATACGTTTTATCAACATTTCAACACTGTATCAACTACTGATGAACACATACATTTTTATTTAAATGATCAATTATTTTAAAATGATTTATTTATTTTAATTTTTTGATGGTTTTAAATATTCGCTTTTCATTAAATTCACAAACCACTCTGCAGTTCCTTCATGAAGCCCAGTTTGGGAAACTTTGACATAATGTAATATTTAATGCACTTCATGTTGTTAATAAGAACAAATGTAATATATTTTCTTTTCTTTGTCCTTTTATATCAATATAGTACAAGATTATCTTATTTAATGCATTAGGTCAAAAGCAATCTAAAAGTAATCCAAAAGTAGTCAGATTACCTTAAATATGTAATGGATTGCATTACTAACTACAATTTTTGTCATGCAATTTGGAATCAGTAACAGACACAGACCCAGCACTGGATATATTTCACACAAACAGAGGTATTTGAGGTATTACAATTAAAATGAATACCTTTTTTTCTAGAACTGAGTCCCAAAGACATGGACAGTTTATTATGAGAATCAGATTTGTATCAAGTATTTCTATACTAAGTATTTATATTCAGGAGTGCAAACTCACAAGACAATTCCAGATCTCACAGGACCAAACAGATGGCAATTTGCTCTAGAGCTTCTAGAGAGGTTATGGAAGAAAAACACAGATTCAGATGGGATTAAAATCACAAAGAACGTCCTCCAGGAAAACTAGTCCCGTCCAAATCAAGGATTCAACTGTATTCAAACGTTGCCTTTTTGGTGTTGAGACCAAAATGTGGCACTTAAAAAAATGGCACAAACATACAATAAAACTACTGGAATAATATTTGCATGTGCTTAAATTTCAGAAAACTAGCTTCAAGGGCTTCAAGAGTTTCCAGGGGCCTCATTTATAAAAAGTTGCGTATAAACCGTCCTAAATTTGTTCTAAGATCGTTCCTCAAATGTGCGATTCAGAGAAAATGGACAATGAACGTGCGCATGCCTCTCGTCCAGATGTGACATTTATAAATCACAAACCATCTTGAAATTGAGCGCCTAATTAATATAATTAGCATATAAAAGAGCGTCGAAAACCATTGTTTGAGAATGACGAGCAGCAAGAAAAAGAACTTTAGTGAGGCCCAAGTTGGTGTTCACTCACAATAACATAAAATACTGTGCTTTAATTAATTTGTAGCATCAAGAAAAACAGGATGCCTTTTTAATTTATGGAGCGAATCACAGAAACAAAACAAAACTCAGCATAGCTTACTTGTCTCACTTTTTTTTCTTCGTTTTATTTAAGTGAAACATATTTCGTGTTTATTTATTTAATTATATACAATTTTATTCAGTTTTTCCGTTCACAAATGTGCAGCAGATGCATGATGACATGTCAAAACTTGGGTTCTGTTTATGGTGATATTTGCACATTTATGGCATTATTAACGAGTATTTTTTTTTTAAATGTAATTTTGTTTTTATTTAACATTCTAATCTTGTCTGTTAACAGTTAAGCAATTATCCAGCATCTGATATCTGTCAGGAAAATTAACTGAAATGCAAATCCCTAATAATACTATTATTATCATCATCATCATCATTATTATGGCTGCTGCTTATATTTCCAAATACCTGCAGTACTCCAGTGTGTGTACGTCCGCTCAGACCCTGACGGGGCTCTAAGCACTTTTCCACACAAAGACTGTGTTTATAAATATGAACGTTCCCGTGGATTTGAGATCAAATCTGTGCGTATGCATGTTTCATAAACGAGGCCCCAGGTCTGTTCTGTGCTCTATTCATTGAAAGCATCAGATCTGCAGGAGAACTTACGTGTAAATGTTCCTGTCGTACTGATCGTGCTCCTGTTTGCCGGAGGGAGGCACTATCGCGGGGTGTGGGATGCCTGTAGGGTGCATGCCGGACTGAAGCATCAGAGAATGAGAGAACCTGCACACACACACATGAACATGCCAGTTATTTCAGCTCACACAATGAGATTTTCTAGCTTTGTCTGAATTAGAAGTGAACTCACCAACACATCAGATAAACACATGATGCATTAGAAAAGGCTTTACAATGACAAAAAAAAGTTCCCTCTTACAGTTTTCAACTGCTTACACACACTCTTTTTTCAAAACTTTACACACAAATCCAAGAATTGCACACAAAATGCAAAATGCCTCACATCTCTTGCAAAATGAAGCACTGCATTCAAAATATCACAAACACATCTCAAAAGCAAACATTTGTCTTACGTTGCAAACACCTTTGCCCTAATATTATACACACAGTTATTCAAAACCTAAAGCTCTTCTTTCATGAGCTCCTATGTGCATATCTGTACAAGATTGAAAGTAATCGGCAGAGAGATGTTGAAAAATTCACGGTAAACATGAAAGCAAGATTGAAAGCAAATTTCTTTACTGTAAGCATTTGTGGTTGTGAATACAGTATTACACAGTACAGAAGAAAATAAACACGTCAAGCATGTGTAGTTGTGTGTTTATTGATTGTTCTATAAAGCACATGTGAGTTAGTGATGAAGCACCAATCAATTACTGGGGCATTTTGATTGGTTGTGTTTAAAAAAGGAAATCAAGAAACTTCCTGATATATTTTTGTGTTACATAGAGAATTGTGTGTTGTGTTTTGCAAAAAGTGTTTTATGAAATTGAGTTAAAGGCTGTGAATTAGTGTCTGGTTTTGCAAGATCTGGTGTGTGCTTCTGGTGTTAGAGTGTCAGCTTTCAGAAATTGTGTGACAAGTAAAGATTTTGCATGTAAGCAAGAAAAAACCTGTAATGAAGCATCAATGCGTCATGTGACCAGCAGCTGGCGCTCTATCTGCACCGCAAGCACATACTGCAGAACACACACAACCTCGTCCTGCCTGAGGGAAAACAAGCACGCCGTCTGAAGCATTCAATAAAAACTCTTCAATCTCTGCGAGACAAAGCCGACTCTACAGCAGCACTAATATTTGAACAGCCAATCCTGATGAGAAGGACAGCAGAGAGGATCACAGCTCCAGACCCTGTTTTGGATTTGTGCCTTTGACACGAGAAGAATTGAACAAAGATGTGCGTCATCTGTTCACATCCGAATAAAACCGTCTCCACAGCTTGGATTTATTACTGCATGTAAGCATATTAACATGATTTGCTCATCTAATTGGGGTTTTGGGTTACAAAGGAAGGATTTGATCACAGTTGACGTCTGATGGGAAAAGCCACAGCGATGGGTTTGGTGCCTCACCCAATCCACTTTGAGATGAGCTGACCAAACAACCGCTTGAAGAACACTCGAGAAGAGATGGTCTCTATAAACGAGTCTGGATTACTTTCTGACTGGACGCTATGTGTGTGTGTGTGTGTGTGTGTGTCTCGGTGTTGTTGAGGAAACACAAGAAAGTACTTCAATATGAAAAAGGAACAAAAATATACAGCGTACAGCTGAGGGCCGTCGTATGATCAGTCAGTCCAGTGTAACTGTATTTCCACAGAGACCAACTATTAACTTTCATGTTGTGCTGTGGGTACATTTGTGTCAAAATAGGGCAGGCCCCTACTGGTTTCCATGCTCTTTGACAAAAATCAACACTGCAAAAAACACTAGAGCCATGCAAAAATTTTCTCTCTATTGCAGCTTGTCAGAGACTTTGTATAGTTTTTTTTTTTTTTTTTTTTTAAGAAGTCTCTTCTGCTCACCAAGGGTGCATTTATTTGATCAAAAATACAGAAAATAAACGGTAATATTGTGAAATATTATTACAATTTAAAATAGTGGCTTTCCGTTTTATTATCCTTTCAAATTTAATTTATTCCTGTGATCAAATCTGAATTTTCAGCATCATAACTCATAACTTCAGTGTCACATGATCTTCAGAAATCATTCTAATATGCTGATTTATTATCAGGATTCTTTGATGAATAAAATATTAAAAAGAACAGCATTTATTCAAAATAGAAATCTTTTGTAATAATATACACTACCGTTCAAAAGTTTTTTTGAAATAAATTAATACTTTTATTCAGCAAGGATGTATTAAATTGATAAAAAGTGATAGATTTCTAACTGAAGACTGAAGTAATGATGCTGAAAATTCAGCTTTGACCACAAGAATAAATTATATTTTATATATTAACTTCTATATTTTTTTCTGTATTTTTTATCAAATAAATAGAGCCTTTATGAGCATAAAAGACTTCTTTAAAAAAAACTAAAAATCTTACTGATCCCAAACTTTTGCATGGCAGCATATAAAATCAAATTTTTACTACTTACAGTTTTCTGTTTTTTATCTGAGTATTTGCTGTTATTCAAATGGCCCATATGAAAATCTGTCAAAGTGCATGGAAATTTGACTCCCAACACAATCGTACTCACCAAAATGCATACGGTCTTTCCAAAACACACCTATGGGGTCAAAACCTTGCAAGCACATTCATGACTAAATAAGAAAGAAATTCAAGAACAAACAAGTTTAACCAGTGTTTCAAGCAGTTTAAAAACTGAATATGGGTCAAACTGACCCACAACACAATAGGAGAGTTCCTTAGTTTACATACCAGTACTAGATCTACCAATATAAGGACGACATTTAATGTGTTTCTGCATATTAATGCATGTTAGCTGTGCCTGCATTCAGACCTCTCGTAACCATAATTAAAGCAATGTTCCGGGTTCATTCAATTCAAGCTCTGCTGAAAGCATTCGTTTCAACTCTCAGTTGAAAAACAGGGGGAAAAATTGCGTTAACTTAAGGCCTGTTCACACAAATAATGATAGCTATAACAACCAACATCACAATAACCTTGTTTATTACAAGCGTGCTGCAGTTGTGTTGTCTGAAACTTAATAGCTCAAGCTCTTTAAAGCAGGATGGATTCTGATTGGCTGGCAATGGACCTTTTTCACATCTCAGCAGTGGAAGAATGGGAGAGTACCACAAATATATGTTTGGCATTCCCATATGCTCAAATAGCAAAAGAAAAACCCCACGATAGTGTTTTCATGACTTTCAATAAAAGAAAATAATTGAGAGAGACTGATAAGGTCAGTCAGAAGAGAAGAGCGATGTTAAATTTACCATCTCTCCCACAGACGCATTAGAAACACACTCACGTTAGCGTTAACTAGTTTTTTGTAATTTGATGCAAAGGTGATATAATACAAATTATAGTGTTATAAATGTGCATACATTATTTATTTTAAACAGTAGAAATACAAAAAACATTCGAGGATTTACGATGCTGATGACCGTTAAACATGTCATCACATTTTTGTGAAAAGGGTCCATCTTTTTATTGTTCGTCAGATATTATTTCCAGAAGTTATTTCCAATATGTGACCCTGGAGCACAAAAGCAGTCATAAGTAGCACAGGTATATTTGTAGCAATAGCCATACATTGTATGGGTCAAAATTATTGATTTTTCTTTTATGACAAAAATCATTAGGATATTAAGATCATGTTCCATGAAGATATTTTGTAAATTTCTTACCGTAAATATATCAAAACTTAATTTTTGATTAGTAATATGCATTGCTAAGAACTTAATCTGAACAACTTTAAAGGTGATTTTCTCAATATTTAGATTTTTTTGCACCCTCAGATTCCAGATTTTCAAATAGTTGTATCTCAGCCAAATATTGTCATATCATAACAAACCATACATCAATGGAAAGATTATTTATTCAGCTTTGAGATGATGTATAAATCTCAATATCAAGAAATTGACCCTTATGACTGGTTGTGTGCTCCAGCGTCACATATTTCCACTCGAGTCACAGCAGTGTAAAACCACTATAACGCACTGCTTAGAAGCTGAATGCACATGTTTTAGCTGAATAAAGTCAGAATCAGAGCGGTGTAGAGCAGATCCCGGAGCGTTCCTGTAAGCGAGGCTCAGTTTAGCAGTATTCGGGGTCATGACCTCTGTTCTGGACGAGAGCTCAGCGGACACACACACGGCTGAAGCGTCAGCAGAAGCACAGGTGAGGTCTGGTACTGTACCTGGGGAAGGAGGAGCTGCTCTGGAGGCTGGAGGAGTAGGACTGTCTGAAGCCGCAGGAGGACAGAGGATAGACAGGCTGATTGGGCCTGTGGGTCGGGGGACAGAGTTAGAGCCTCCGGCGGTGCATTTGCTGAAGACTCAACTGCTTTCCAAACACTGAACACTGTGTTTGGGGCGGGACTAACTGTTTGTCTGACCAATGGAGGCAGCAAACCTCTCTGAAAACAATTCTAGAAACGCACACGCTCAACTTTAATACTAGTGCTTTTTTGATCACGCAGGGCCTTGACTATACTTAACTAAAACTACAACTGAAACTAAAATTACAACTATACAGCAGATAAAATAAGTATTGAACACGTCACCATTTTTCCCAGTAAATATATTTCTAAAGGTGCAAAAGGTTTTCACCAGATGTCGGTAACAACCCAAGCAATCCATACATACAAAGAAAACAAAACAAATAAGTTCAGAAATGAAGTTGTGTGTAATAAAATGGAATGACACAGAGAAAAAGTATTGAACTATTGAAATTTATGTAATACTTTGTACAAAAGCCTTTGTTGGTAATGACAGCTTCAAGACGCCTCCTGTAGGAGAAACTATCGCATGCATTGCTCAGGTGTGATTTTGTCTTCAAATCTTGAAGGTTCTGGCCTCTTCTATGAACTCTGACCTTTAGTTCTTATTTTCTATTGGATTCGAGTCAGGTGATTGGCTGGCCGTTCTAGCAGCTAGTGTTGGGCGATATGGGCATTTTTCATATCGTCATATTGCCAGCCTGTGAGATCGCCGATACACGATATTATCGTGCATGGGTGGGTGGGGGCAAGAGAGAGACTCTCTGTACTGTCATAAGCTATTTCATAACTATTTGGTGATTTTAAACCGCACGTGCGTGAGAGAGAGAGAGCCTGGAAGTACCAATAACCGAAATAATATACTTTCAAACATACTGAAAAACTAACATGTTAAATATAAAAATATTTAAAACAGCTAGTTCATATTCGGATACAGCAGTCATACATCGCTATTAGGACCGCGCGTCCTACTGTGACAAGTTTGCCGCGGATCAGTCTAAAAATCAGTCAAGGTGAAAATCAAAAGTAGATTTATTTTAAAGAGCAACAGTTTAACACTAAATATTGGACATGAACGAACATGTTAAATATAAAAGTATTTTGAGGTAAGTTCATATTTTTGGAGTAAAGTTAAATTAAACGGATGTATGATGTATGACTACATCAGTCATACAGCGCTCCGGACCGCGCACCCCATGACGAGCCCTGTTTTAGACTGATAGCTTATTAACTGCATATTTTTATAATAATGATGATGAAGAATAAGCATCAATGTTTATTGTTAATGTGCTGTAAAGAAAACGAAATGCTGCCGGTGCAGTTTCGTCATGTTCATTCATAGCTCGAAGCTGTTCAAGATGTCTCTTTTTGCACTCTTGACAGCCTAATTTGTAAATAAAGGTTATCACCCTGCAGTTCAATTTTGATGTGGGCTTATTTTTAGAGTCCGTTTTTAAAACATTTCCAACAGGGGCGGCACCAGAGAATGTTGAACGCAGGTGCTGAGGGGGTGATAGATCAGTGACAGGGAGAGCTGGGCAATTAATAGTAAATATGACCAAAACAGGTTATTATTTTTTTATATGAATAATACAATCACTATATAGGCACATTTCAAATGTTTACGAGGAATGTGGGAGTATTATCGCTCTTAGCCTACTGTATGACATGGGGGTAAGCACGCAATCATTTTTTTATTTTTTTTTCCTGCTGAAAGAGCTTATACTCCCATCATTTTTGGATGTGCTTTCTGTCGTCTCATGCAGTCTCCGTGAATGGAGCGCGTCACAACAATGAACCAGCTCACAGACATAAGAAATAAATCTGCAGAAAGCTTGAAAACCAATAAAAAAAAAATAATCTTCTCTGATTATGTAGTCCGTATAGGTGCATTTCTCTATTAAAGGCACGTCCACTGTGGAGATGTTGAGCCTGAGAAAGCACTAGTTTATTAATAAATAATTCAAATGTCTTCTTTTTCCCCGATGCATTCATAATCATTACTTTAGCCCGGTGCTTTGCAGCAAGCTTTGTGTGCAGAGACCTTTATGCGTGCGTTTGAGTGCGGAATAATACGCCTAAATGCCTATATTAACGGATGGTTTAGTAGGTTATTATACTAATCAATTTAATATAAACGTGCGACTAGTTGACTAGAAAATCTTTAGTCGGGGGCAGGCCTACTTGACACAAGGAACCGATCCATTTTTAAAATAAAATGCTGACTTTACGTGCGACTGCAAATCACGTTGTATTGCATTGCAGTATTGCATGTGTAATGAGTCAAATGTTTTTATTTTATTTCATTTTTATGGGGGTGCTATGGTTTTTCTTGGGGGTGCTGGAGCACCTGCTAGCCCCTCCCTAGCGCCGCACATGATTTCCAATGAGGAGGAGAAGCCTAATCCTTATTTGCGCGTGTGAAGTGCGGCACTGAGGTGAAATAGCGGGGCAATTTGATAGCCCAATAATAATAGGCCGCCTAATAATAATAATAATAATAGTTTTATACATTAATAGGAGATTGAGCCTAATATCGTCTTGACTATCGACAAAGACATTTGCTATCGTCGATATCTCTGACTATCGTCGATACACGATACTATCGTCTATTGGCACAACCCTACTAGCAGCTTTATTTTATTTCTCTGAAACCAGTCGAGAGTTTGCTTGGCTGTGTTTGGGATCATTGTCACCATTGTTTCATCTTCATCATCCTGGTACTGCAGGTGTTGGGACTGAAGCTAATATTCATTTCCACTGACGAGGAGCAGGATTGCTTTCTAATTACTGATAGATTTCAGGCTTTCATGCCTTTTTGCTCCTCCCTTTCTTCACTCCATTTTATTACATATATATTATATAGATATGTAATTAACTTGATGTGCACCCCCCCCCCCCCCCCAAAAAAAAAGACCCTAAAAGTAAAACTGAAATAAAAATGGAAAAATAAATAAATAAAATGGATATATATATATATATATATATATATATATATATATATATATATATATATATATATATATATATAGCAATACTGATTCAAATGATGCACTCAAAAAATATTTCAGACTAAATTTATGATTTATGTATTGGAATTGCATAGAAAATTTTCATCCATTTGGATACAACAAAATAAAAGTTTGTTAAAACTGTTTTATGTCGGGCACTCAAACAAATCACGGCATAGTTTATTATGAACTATTTGCATCTGTTTGATTTTATTTCAATCCTCATATTTTCAAAATGCATTTATTCAAATCAGAATCAATCTGTTCATTGTGATACTTAAATTTATTCAAGTAAAAAGTATGAATGCGGTTAAAATATGGTTAGCTGTGAAACAAGCAATATTCAAGTCATTAAATGTATGGGATTGAAACTAACATTTACATTTACATTTTGGCATTTAGTAGATTAGTAGGATTTATTGCTAATAAATACATAAACCTGGTTATTGAGCATTTAAAACACATTTGAGTTTATATTAGAAAAATCGGACCCGTTTCATTTACATTTATTCATTTAGTGGACGCTTTTATCCAAAGCCACTTACAATTGGGGAATACATTAAGTGATTCATCTTAAAGAGGCAAATAGACAAAGGAAGTGCTCAAAAGGAAATGATACAAAAGAGACGAGTGAGTTTTCAGCAAATGGATGCACAATTCATATGCAATTCAAAAACATAAATCTTAAATTTAGGCCTAAATATTTATTGATTGTACTCTTGATGCTTGTCGTTTGTTGACATTTCTAAGCTGGTCTGCTTCAGCGCTCGTCAATGTCAAAATGTTCCAGGTGACCAATCAGATCAAAGAAGGCGGGGCTTTACTGTTCACAGTTACCGAGCGTGAATGTTTTCAAATCTTCACTTTACGGCAGTACAAGAACCGGTGAATTATTCATGTTTCTTGATAGATATGTTTCCAGGTGACAGCTTGTTTTCTCAGGCCTTGACAGACGTCAGGTTAACAGAGAGCATGACGCTATCAACACCAACACACGGCTTCAATCCCCAGATCCACACACACACTGACAGAATATATATATATATATATCCTCCAACACACTGTGATGAAAACATCTGTCAGATCAGTCTGACACTCACACAACATCAGCTGAGATTCTCTCCACTTTATCACACAGAAGACCATACACATTAATATCAGCGATCAACAATGTAATAACGGCACATCATGTAAAATAGTAAATAAGATATTCAAAAAGTAATATTTTGAAAAAAAATTGTTTAACTCATAAAGGAATGTTTTTTTTACATTGCAAGAAATACATTATGAGTGCAACTAAAACATTGTCAAATTTAATAATCACCTTTTTAATGAAATAACAAAAAATGCTATTCCTTTAAATCTAAATCTAATCTTAAACTACTTGCTGACTACTTAAATATTCATGATTTATATTTTAAAATCAGTAACTTTAAAAAACAATAGTAAATAAACAAATAAAACTAAAACTGGAACACAAAGCGACACAAATTGATGGCACAGGTCATTAAAAAATGTTTTCACAAAATTAGTAATTTCTTAAATTAAAATGTTCACAATGTAGCCAAAGAAGCCTACATTAATTTGAATGTAATAACCTATTAAAGTTTTGTGTCTATAAACATATTATATTGAGAGAGAATTAATATATCATAAACATTGTTTCATTTATACAGTATATTATGTGCTGATATAACATTATAAACTATGAATATATTATAAGTTTCTACACTTTGTTCAATTTCTTATGCAATAACCTATTATGTTATGATAAACTACAATATGAGCTCAAGATTGGAGAGGATTATTGCATTATGACCATTATATTAAATTATATATTTATTAGTGCTGTCAAACGATTAATCGCATCCAAAATAAAAGTTTTGTTTACATAATATATGTGCGTGTACTGTGTATATTTATTATGTGCATATAAATACACACACATGCATGTATGTATTTAAGAAAAATATGTTACGTTTATATTAAATATATTTATATATAACATAAAATATAAAAATATGAATATATAAATGTATAAACATGCAAATACTTTCTAAATATATACTGTATGTGTGTGTATTTATATATATATGTAATACATATACACGGTACACATACATATATAATGTAAACAAAAACTTTTATTTTGGATGTGATTAATCATTTGACAGCACTAATATTTATATATAATATTCAATTCAGTTGTGTTAAATAATACAACTTTTTACACAAGTGCAGTTATTACATTAAGTTGCAGCACACCTAAATGTACAGTGGCTCAAATAATACTGGGCCACTTCACATTAAAAGTGTTGCTTGGCATGCTCTCCTGCATCAGCAGATATGAGGAGAGACGTGTGGACTCACGGACGCTGAAGGGACTTGAGATATCTTACCAGTTCATGGACGGAGTGATCTGGCCTTGAGGCAGCGAGTAGAAACCAGAAACCATCTCCTGCGACTGATGTCTGTGAACACCTGTAAGACAGAGAGAGAGGACGGCTGTTATTAACACGCTGGGAACCTGCCATTACACCAGCCTCCAACCCCGGCCAGACGGCCAGAGACAAAGAGCCCAGCGTCTTTACCCACAGTTACTGCTGATGAGTGACGCTGCACATGGAGCCGATGTGAAAGCTCATAGACATGATTAAGAAATGCAGATTCACTTTTACAAGTTGCTTTACCCTGAAAGGAAACCAAATATTCAAAATTCAGCCATTAAACTCCAATACTGAGCCACCACTATTCTGAATATTTATTTATTTATATAGACTGCCACTCAAAACCCCAGAGGAGATCAGAAAGACTTTCAATATCAAAAAGGAGGAAGAGGAAGCCCAGGTGTCTCTCCTCCGTCACGCATGGTCTTCATGTGCTCAGACACGTGTTACTTCAGTATCAGTGACATACTGTCTTATAGTTTTAGTAATATTTTAAATGTTTTTATTTTTATATCTTGTTTTCATTTTTATTTTAGTCAGTCAGAGTTTAATAATTGTGTGTTTTTGTCATTTTTAGTATGTTTTTTTTGTATCAGAAAGATTTTTGTTTGCTTGTTTTTTAAAGAAGTCTCTTCTGCTCATTAAGGCTGCATTTATTTGTTTAAAAATACAGAAAAAAAAGTAATATTGTGAAATATTATTGATACTGATTTTCTATTTTAATACTTTAAAATATTATTTATTCCTGTGATGCAGCGCTGTATTTTCAGCATCATTACTCCAGTCTTCAGTGTCACATGATCTTCAGAAATCATAATAATGGAAATTGGAAACAGTTGTGCTGCTTCATATTTGTTTGGAAACTGTGATCATTTTTTTCAGGATTCTTTGATGAAAAACAAGTAAAAAAACAGCTTTTATTTAAAATAGAATATATTTATTGATGTTTGTTAATAAATACTTAAAAAATAGTCTTTAAATTATAGAACAAAAATAAGTTTTTACAGCCTAATGAAAACAATTTTAATACAGCCTAATGTAATTTCCCCAAATTACATTTTATTTTTTCCTAAATACATTTTCCTCTTATTTTTAATAGTTTAATTTAATTTAATTTGCAAAAAGCATGTCTAATCAATTGATAAAAAAAGACAATTTAACAAATTATTATTATTATTATTAACAAAAATAGAGCCATATGATGTTTTATTTATTTATTACAAATTATGTTGTGTTTTAATTTTTCTGGATTTATGGTTTAATACACATTTATTATCAAAAAATGTGGTATTAAAATAAATGTATAAAACATTAACAATTAACATTTTAAAATGCAATCAAATGAAAATGTAATGATTCCTTTGATTTTTGGCATTTATATTTAGGTTTACCGTTTAAATTAAAACATGGAAGAACAATTGTGTGAAATTCCTTAAACGTTAAATGATTACATGATCATTTTTACTTTGAGAAGTCCAGTCTACCGCACAGCAGTAATGTATCTCTGTCTGTATTTTGGTGGGTTGCTGTGAAACTGTGAAATGCTGGTGAAGTGACAGCTCTGGAGATGAAGTTCATGTGTTCATGTTCTCATATATTGAGACGCAGATGGGAAATTCTGTGCCATTCTGTGCATTATACTGTAAATGCCATTTTTATGACTGGATTCAGTTATGATTAATAAAGGCATAAACAGATGTTTCTCCAAAAATGCCTTGTTAGAAATGGAAATGACAGCTAGATGAGTCAGTAGCTGTCATACAGTAGGAGTGCAGAGCAGCTCATATTGAGACCTCTGACCTTTGATTGGCATTTTGGCAAATCTGAGCACACTTTGAGACATTGTTGAGACGTCTTCTGAAGCTCTAGAGGAGATTACAGAGGTCAGGACTTGATTTAATTGTAATGCCGTCTAGGTTTTCTTCTGAACAGCTTCATATCTATGGCTTTATGACTGAATTTGCATGTCGTCTGCAGGTAAACCCATCTTGATGGCATTCTGTGATTTTATAATTGTAAAAAACAACAAAGCAGCAGCGTCACTGTGCTTTTCTGCAGGAAGTCATTTGTCAGCAGCACCCTGCAGTTAAGAGCGACCCCGAGGAACCTGTGTTTGCTGAAGAATGCTGCATGATGACTGTAATTTGTATTTGCTCTGGGCCTGTTTGTGAAGAGAACCCTCAATAAACCTGCCATGCTGGAATGTGACTGAGTCAATGATCTACCTGAGAACCTGCAGCTCACGCTTCTCTCCAAAACCTGCTTTCTAAACACATCTTATAGATCCTACTGTGAACGATTCATCCGGGGCTATGTTTCACAGTTCTTCACAACATCATTTTTAATCAAAATGTCAGAACTGGATCTTCTTATGGCTTCTTATCTGTCACTACTTCAGGTTTATCACGACTTTAAGACAATTAAGCACAGCCCATTACTGTAACATTATTTAATTATTTGAGCAAATTAAACATAAATAATTGTATGTATGGATACATATATAAATGAAACTGCATTATTGTGGCAGATGACTAAAACACTGTATAGACATTTAAAAAGTCACTTTAGAGCTCAATATTTATATTTTTTGCATATCACTGAACTTATCAACTACAATCTACAGAACTGTGCATGTTTAGTAATTACATTAATGTTTAATGTGTTATTTTTTCTAATCAGTTGTATTAAATAATGTGTCATAGAACAAAGGATATAAACAAATGTTACAATTGCACATAATAATTGTTCCTCTGTTACCGTCATGCCATGAAAATCTCAAGAAATAAAATGTTGATGATCCTAAAAATACTAAAAATTAGGTTAACAAACTTTCAGAGAACTGCGGAATAATAATGACAATAAGATGAACTGAAATATCTAAATGTAATGCACTAAATTTAGTATTCAAATATAAATGCAAATTAAACTGGCCAACATTTATATTTTGTTTAATGTATGAATAATTTATGCTAGAATTAAATGTATTTTTTAAACTACATGTACAGCAGTTACAGTATTATGATTGTGCTTTTTTTTTTAAAATAAGTCTCTTCTGCTCACCAAAGCTGCATTTATGTGCTCAAAAATACAATAAAAACAGTAATATTGGAAAAAACTATTATAATTTAAAATAACTGTTTTCTATGTGAATGTATTGTGAAATATAATTTATTTCTGTGATCAAAGCTATATTTCAGCATCATTACTCCAGTCTTCAGTGTCACATGATCTTCAGAAATCATTCTAATATACTGATTTGCTGCTCAGTTATTATTGGTATTAATGGTATTAATCATGCTTTTGCTGCTTTGTGTAAAACATTTTCTGAAGACTGGAGCAATGACGCTGAAAATCCAGCGTTGATTATAGGAAAGAGTTTTAAAATATACTGTAATAATATTTCAGACTTCATTTATGAATCATAATGTTTCCAAACTTTTGACAAATACAGTATATGAATTTCTTTCCATTTGAATTTTAACTCCTTCAATTCTGCATCATGTGTGAATCCTCTCTGATAGCACACAACCCCAGTTACTGGTCATGACTGCAAGTTAACATTTCTTATAATAACTCATTTTCAAAACAAGCCGTCAAAACATTCCCAGCGCAGCCGACAGAAGGTAAAATGAGCAATTATTGATGGAAAACATGAACGGCAGACGGGCTGTCTTTAAAACAGTCTTTCAATATAAGACACGATCCACTGCGCGAAAGTGAAACCGATCAAACCGATGCCTGAGATGACTGGACCGCAAGCGCAGAGAAAACACCATCAAGATATCAAACAAAGTACAGTAAAACGTAAACCCTTCACATACAGTAAGTGCCAGAGGTTCAAACGTTCACTGTTTGTGCTCCACCGTGTACTTTACCTGGATGTAAAGTCATGACACATTTCATACCTGCAACATAGTCATGTGAGCGCGTCGGGTCACGGTGGTTGAGTCTGGCACAGTTCACTGATTTACACACACAATGAAGTGAGTTGACATGAGGACAGGTGTCTGACCACAGTCGAGCCCATCAACCTCTTAAAACAGGCCTTAAAGGGGTCATGAACTGCCTCCGTTTTTGATTTTGTACTTCTCTGAGGTCCACTTAGCAAGATTTTTTACATCAAAAAGTCGGTTAAAGAATCGGTGGGCGGGGCTAAACAGACAGTGCTGTAGAATCAGTGGGCGGGGCTAAACAGGCAGTGATGTAGAATCAGTGGGCGGGGCTAAACAGGCAGTGATGTAGAATCTGGCCGGGGCTAAACAGAGTGATGTAGAATCGGTGGGCGGGGCTAAACAGACAGTGCTGTAGAATCAGTGGGCGGGGCTAAACAGGCAGTGATGTAGAAGCAGGCGTTGATCATCTTCTGCGGAGGCAGTGTTATCAGAGCCAATCCTCCCTATACGCAGGATACGCATGCTGCGTAGGGCCCCCGAAACACCAGGGGCCCCCCTTGATCTCAAAGATGTTTTAATTTTAGTTTAGTTTTTAATTTTGGCCAGCGGTTCTGAAAACATGAATGATCGTTTCTTTTAATGTGGTGCGCTGTCACGCTCTCTACGTACAAATCAGCCAAATCATGTAACATGAATGTCGTCCAGTCTCTTGCTCTTACTTAAAAAAAAACAAAAAACGAGAGCTTATACGAGCCGCGGAAGAGATACTGTATCTCGAGCGCTTTCCGCGAGCGCGATTCGAGACGGAGTGAAACACTGGCAAATGCGTCTCATCCATTCTTATAGTACAATGATATGTCAAAAGATCAAGGGAACTTTGGTTTCTCATTTCATGACCCCTTTAAACTACAGGTAATGGGAAATATGCCAGCATCTGTCATTTCTACTCAATTTACTTTATCAACAATCAGTGAACTCATTGCTGTAGTAAAGATGGGTAATAACACTTGACTAGACGACTAGTCATCCAACAAACAAGGTCAGGTTTGCTTATGTGTTTTTGTGTTATCATATGAGATACATCAGGCTTTTATGGCTCATATATTATGATATAGTGAGAATATGGAAGAAAAAACAGCTTAGTTTTATTCAGAGAATCAAAAAAAATGCAATTTTGTGCAGATGCTGATATTTATATGGACAAAAAGTGATGAAATTCTGATTCTTGTAATGTAAATCAATGAGATCTTTATAACAGTATAGCAGATACTTACATAAACTCTACACTATATCTCCAATAAGATGATATTTAGTGCTTAGTTTGATGATCAAGGCCTTAGAATTTTGTGTATTAAACATGACATGAAGTATACTGTATAGTATATTAACTGTTGGGTGTTTACAGTTGCCGCATTAAAGGAATTGTTCATTCACAGCTGAACACTGCCATCACTCACAAAATGCAAAAGATATTTCTAAGGACTCTTTAAGGAGCTCTTGCTTTGTAATAACAGCTCATGTTGAGCACAGCTGTAAAGACACCATAATAGTAGAAGTAAGCGGGTTTGTGCTTCAGCGGAGGGGAAGATTATCAGTGAACAATGACTCAAATGCAGGTCTGTTCCTCACACAAAGCATCATGTGAATTCAGAAAAATATGGTTATTATATATTATATTTATCTTATATATTTTATTATATTATATAATAATATATTTTATTTATATCTATTTGTATTTATATAAATCTCCTCTTATTATATTTATATCATATAATATAGTTTAATGCTGTAATTTTCCTGAATATTTGCACAATATCAATTTAATACAATAGTTCAATAAACAAGAAGTTAATATTGTTATATTTTAGACACAGTATTGTCAGTAGTGTCTGTTTTTGCTCAATTTCACAAATGCCAGAACTTTTCTCTGAGTCTCTGAGAAACACAGTGGTGATTCATTACTGAATGAATCCTTGTTTTTGATTGAAACAAGTGAGCCAATGATTCCCTGACTCATTCATAAAGACCTGCTTCATTCTTGAGTGAATCAGCTGTTTGAAGGAATTGGTTGAATGAATGATTGAATGAAGTTTCTGTGAGGTGCTGCCACCTACTGGCAGTTTTAATTTCATATTGAGAGTATATTTACATTCTCTTTTTTTAAGCCCAAACAACTAATGCCCATTTATTATCATTATTTATGATATTGATTCATTATCATTATTGATTGAATCAAAATATGGCTTTATAAAGCTACTTTCTGTAAGGCAGTGTAGGTGATTTGGTTCAAAACATGTTTTTGTTATGTTGGTTGAAAGTCTCTTCACATCCCGATAGAAATCACCAAGTTTTCTAAATATATTTATATGTATTTATATAGTCAGTGGAAGGCATAGGACTATAAAATGTTCGTCCAATCATATCTCTCGGTCCGAGGGCTCTGATAGGATGTCTTACCTGCCTGTCAGCATATGTATTTGCATACCTCCATGCACCCTGTTCACACAGATGTGATTTGTCATCAGCGCATTCATTACACTATTGCAGAGCGAGCGAGAAGCGTTATTATTGTAATATTATGCGCTGTGTACTGTAATGTTTTCTCAGCGGTGAACGAGACATGAGGAAATCTGACAGTGTTGTCGCTGGTTAGCCTCTGCTCTGTCTGTGTTCTGGAGGAGGCGTGGCTTTGGAGACTGATTTGCAGGGAGGGTGGGATCTTATGTTTTCAAAGCTAGCTTGCTATTGCTAGCCTCTCTGAAATCACCTACCCTACCTTTAACACTTTGCTCATTTAACACAATAATCACTTTAAATAAAGATGCTTTTTAGGGGTAACTTTTCAGCCAAAACTGACGAGCGGTTAATTTGATTATTTAATCGGCACATCATGTAAATAATTAGATTAAAAAAAATGAATTGCTCAACAGGCCTATTTATAACACATATTAATAATGCCATTATTGCATTTTTCTTCTTTTCTTCACTATGAACCCTAGTAAAAAAGTAATATATTTAAAATACATTTATTTCATACTAAGTATAGTTCAAATCTATTAACATATCTACTCACATATCGCTCGAGACTTACTGATATAAAAATTATGATTACAGTTTATTTGATGGCAAAAACTGAGAGACTGAGAAGGAGCTTCTACCCTCAGATCATCAGGCTCCTAAACTCAGTCTCATAAACATCTAAAATTAAGACACCCATAATATCCGCATTTATGTGTAAATACACCTGTTTGCACATTCATCTTGCACATCCCTGGTTATATTAATATTTATTAAACCCTCAGTTGACTGTATTGCACATTTTAGTTCATTGCACATTTTACTCCTTATTTTATTTCTTGTTTGTACTATTATTACTTTTATTTTTATCTTATTCCTACCTATATTTATACTCCTGTGTTATGTATAACTTTTATTTTTTATTTTTATTTTTTGCACTGCATTGAGCGACCCGTCCTGATCTACATTTCACTACTGATTATACCCTGTATGATTGTGTATGTGACAAATAAACAAGAACCTTGAACCTTGAACCTTGAACCTATTTGGAGTACTACTTGTGCACAATGCACATTTCTTAATATTAATCCTAAAATGTGTTTTAATGTCACTATTAATGAGGATTGTATGATCTTTGAATAATATCGGTCTTTAAAAGCAAGATGTTTAAAGTGCCCCTATTATGCCATATTTAAGGTTGCTAATATTGTTTTATGAGTGTCCTAAAACAGGTTTACATGCATGCAAGGTGAAAAAACACTTTAGTTAGATTTAATTTTACCTCATTTCTAAATGATTCGTAAACGACTCGTGCGAAGCAGTTCAAAGAATCAGTCTCTCTAAACCCCTCCTTTCCGTGAGCCCTCGCTGCTGTGATTGGTCAGATGGCGCAGTCCTTTGTGATTGGTCTACCGCGTACAGCGCGTCGGAAACGAAACGCCCATCGCCATAACGGAATGACAGCCTTGGAGACTTGTCAATACATAGAAAAGATGGTATCGATTGTACCTTACCAATTCAAGCCGGAGTCTGATGATGAAACGGTTGAAGTGGTTGATCGACAAGAGACAAGCTTGACTGGAGCAGGACGTTTCTCAGTCGTAAGCGTCAAGTGTTAACAAGTCTGTGGTAATTATATAAGATGTGATACAGCGTTTTCTTCTCGACATGATGTTAACCATACGGAAATGTTACTGTGTTTGTGTTTTGTACACGTTTGTGAACGTGGGCGGACATTATGCAAGTGTGTTACTTCATGACATAACAGAATAAGATTCGAATTCCTGACGACTCGTTTAGGCGATTGCGAGCCGACTTTTTTTTTTTGATAGACAATAACTTTATTCATCGTGGACTGTCGGCTTCACAACTTTGCAGATAGTTTATGTTCACATACAGCTACATGACACACTGCATGAAAATTAATTTTCGAAAAGGCATAATAGAGGCACTTTAAAGTGTACCTGAAGTATACTTGCAATAGCTGCACTTTAGCACAATCAAATATACTTCAGTATATCTTTAGATGGACCTCAGCACTACTTTTGCACTATTAAAGTGTATTAAGCACAAAATTAGTTGTTCCAATTTAGCAGACTTTAAGCATACCAGATTAGTATACTAAAAGTACAATTGCTGGGTTTTTTATTAAGCACATAAATATGTATTTGTAGCATACTTAGCATGAAATAAATATATTTCAACTACATTTTAGCATGTTTATTTTTCACTAGGGAACCATATTGCAAAAACACCTTTTTTTGTGTTCCACTGACAAACTGCAGCTCATGGGTTTGGATGGACATCATGAGAAAATAACAACACTGGTGTGTGTGTATTAGCTATTTCACTGCTTTGAATGCAGCTCATCCGGTGAGATCTTAGATCATGTGTTACCTGGTTTCTGGCTGACGTCTGTGGGAATGTGTGGAGGACTGGGGTTGAAGTGATCGTACGGCAGCAGCGGCGTCAGAGGATGCATCCCCTGCTGGACCACCGACACTTTGTTGGACTGCAAGAAACACACACACACACACACACACACAATAAGAAGCTGCTCAGTTGAAGTGCGAGCGTGTCAGATGTTGAATACATTTGCTGAAGGAATCAATGGGAAGGAGCTATTTGATCGATACGCCTTTGATGATCAAGGCCAGCAGCACAAGAGCTTGTTTGCTTTCATGTCTGTGTTTACAAATGGCCTTCAATAACTCATGTGAAATCCAGTTTGCTAATGCTAACAGCATGTTGTTTGACACGATGTGTCATGGCGGTTGCATGGGTGGAAGTAGCTGCATTTCTTGGCCAAACTTCTGACTGCTGCGCCTTTCATACGAGCGTCTTTTCATCTGTGCACATGTGTGAGAGACTTTCAGACTGCGTTTCCTACAGAATCCTTTCTTCATAATGGGTGCTCACCATTAAACACCTGTAATCAAACCCAGGCATTAAAGCCACAAAAAGAAATCTTCTGGCTGATATATATTTTCAAGCTATGCCATATACTGTCATTTCATTTCAATACTCGAGACCAATAGCATTTTCTATGGCCAGTTTGTATAATGTTCAAACTGTTTTCAATCTATTTAGTAAAACTGATACTTTTTCTTGCAATGCTTTTAGTCAACCAAACAAATAATCAACCATCTACTTTTAGTGCATTTTTTTAAATAACAAAAAACAGTGTTTTGTTTTAAGTGAAACTCTTAACACTTAAAGAACAAAAAGTGTCTTTCTTGTGCAAAAGTCTCTAGAGCGCTTGTCACTTTTTGCCAGTCAAATCATATTTCTGAAGCTTGGCTACACCATTATTGCAAGTCATTGCTCTTGATATTGTAATAATGATTATTATTGTTTATTAATAAAATGCATTTAAAATGTTTGGGGGGAAAGGCGCATCATAATCTTGTAGGCTACACAGACAAAAGTTGAGAACATTTATGAATTAGTTTACTGCGTTTTTATGTATCATCAAATCAAGACTTCACATTGGTTACCTTACCAGCATGAAAAATAAAACAGCTATTTAAACGAGCAAAAAACATTCTCCATCACTGAAGCGCTCAATGATATTCCTGTTACAACCAATGAAGCAGTGTACCCTGGAGAATCAATCTCTTTGTCTTTTATGATGACAGACTTTACTAAAGTGCAGAGTTTAGCACACTAGACAGAACTCTAAACACCTCTGATTGGCTCAACATAGATGTGTGTGATTGGTTATAATGCTCAACGCTGCACAAAAACAATTGGTTAAAAATGTATGCAATATAAGCAGATCGAAATGTAATGCTGCAATCAACACTTTTATTCATTTTTTTTACGTTTCTCTTTAATGGCCATTTAGTTTATTTAGCAGGGACATTTTTTGCCCCAGTTTCTTGAATTTGGGAGGCATTTCTGTTAATTTAGGTGCCATTTTTGCCCCAAGCACCTGTTTATTTCCGACCCTGATCTCATACATGACCATAGTGACTGAGAACTTTAACTTTGCACATCTCGATCCACATGTACACTTACACTGAGATAAAACACTGCAAGAAAAGACTGGCTCATATTTCACCCAACATACTTATCTTGCAAATTTTTGCATCTTAAAAAAGACAAAAATAAATCTTGCTGAGGGGATTCCAGTGTTCAGTTCCTGATGAACAACACAATATTTTCCCCACACAAGTATAAATGAATTCACTGCAGCATGAGTCCAGTGTTCATATGGCATCAAACAAACATGGCTATTATATATCAGAGCACAAAATCTATTTGCATGCCATTCTTTCCTTTTATCCGGCGTTTCTTTGAACGACAATGCAGGCATGACTTGTTCTGAGGGTTCGGTCCTTTAATACTGACCACTGATGGACACGATGACCCGTGGGCTCTTCGGGTCCCGTCTAATGTATTCTTTGCTTTAAAAATCTAAGTGCTTTTTTGAAGCGGAAATTAGAGGACCTTTTGGAAGCGAGCGCTTTGAGTGTTACGTCTTTAATCTCCTGTTTGAGCACTGATGTGTTTGACGCGTCTGAATGGGGTGTGATCATTTTACACGCTTTATGTTGCCATTGATGTGGTCAAGAACGCTGAATCAGATGAACCTATGGTCTCTATGATAATGCCTGGAGGAAGTATATTTAGGAGTGGTGTAGTACTCTGAACAACCCTATAGAAAAACCATAACACCCAACACACCATATGCATGAACATCCTTAAACAAAAGAAAGTTACTGTGCTAGGGTCCAAATTATGTTCTTACCAAAACAAGCTGAATTGAAAAATGAGCATTCGTTTCATATTTTGTCAGTATTTTATCAGCTACAGGAATTAAACATGACGCTCATGTTCTCCAAAGAGCACTCATTCAACTAGCCACCTACAAACCTAGAGACACCAGAACGCTCATGCATCCTAAAACTGTTTATTTCCAGCTTTAAATGAAAAACCATCTCATCGTGATATTTTAAACTGACACCATTCAAACAGTGATGCAACAAAATTAATTTCTTACCAAAACTAAAGTTTTCATTTAGATAAAAACTGAAACTGAAAATAAAGTTCTTAAAATTTATAAAAACAATTATTTAAAATGTATAAAAAAATATTTAATAAAAAACTGACGTGCCCAAACATTAAAATTGCACATTAGACAACTTTCTAATGATATAATTGTTTCTATTCCGATTTATTGTTGTAATATAAACACATAAACTGTAGCTGTGATAAAAACTACAAAAATACAGATATTGCTAACAGGTTAAATAAAAATATAATGAATATGTAGTGCATATCGCAGTGCTCCTCTCTGGAATTATTCATTTCTAGTTGATTAACAAGCTTATTAAATGTTTTTTTGAGGTAAACGTGATGTTGCATGACATTGTTTAGAAGCTGTTTAACCGAAGTCTTTCTGTGGTTGAAACAATGATTGCATGAGATATGATACCAAGCTGTACAGATTATTTCAACATAAACACAAATCTCACTGCGATAATTGGATTGAATGCAGACTACAAATAATATTTTGTGATGTTTTGTCCACACACCAACAGAAAACACAATAGACTAAAAGACTAATGCTTGAGATTTAAGAATCTATATAGTTTCATCAAAATGAAGATCAATTAAAGAGACAGTTCACCCGAAAATGAAAATTGTCATTATTTACTCAAGTTGTTTCAAACCTGTATGAGTGTCTTTCTTCTGTCGAACACAAAAGTTGTTCAGCTGGTCCCCACTGACTTCTATAGCATGGGAAAAAATACTATGAAAGTCAATGGCTACCGTCAGCTGTTTGGTTACCAACATTCTTCAAAATATCTTCTTCTGTGTTCAAAAGAAGAAAGAAACTCGTACAGGTTTGGAACAATGTGAGGGTGAGTCAGTGATGACAATTTAGATTTTTGGCTGAACTATGCCTTTAAGACCCAGAAATCAATATTGTTTACAGCTGGCATGTTTACCTGCTGTAGTTTATCCATGATGTGTCATGAAACAGACACTGACACAGTCAAAACACGACATCAGAGAAACACCAATTATACATCTCTGTGTCTGTCAATGACTTTGGCCTCCAAAAATCACCACATTAGAGGATGCCATTGATTCACCATGAAGACATCATGACGGTGAGATGCACGAGTTTCCACAAGCATCAGATCTTTTTTAGTCATTCTTTCAGATACTGGACACATGAATGAAGAGGAACATGAGATGAACACTTTGAGAAAGTCGTTTCGATCCTCAAACTGTTGAGAAACAGCGAGCGGCGCTCGTTCAGATTACTGTAACTGAGAAAAACTCAATTTCCTGACTGAGTGAAAGTGAGATAAGCAAAATTTCCACAGTGGTCTTTAAAGGCTGTGCATCTATTCCTGTTGTCTTGAGGGTAAATGTGCGTGGGTTTATTAGAATAAAGGTCAATTTCATTTTGATGTCTCTTAAAGCATCCGTGAAGACACTAAAATCAGACAAGAGCTTATTGTGATGCTGCTGGAGCTACGTTACGCCTCACACCACGTCTCCCCGCGGCACCGCGCCGCAATCTGGAAATAATTCTGCCAGATCTGTGAGATGGGGAAAATGAGTGCCACTTAGTTGGAGGTTTGAGGAACTTCAAAGGAGACGCAGACATAACAACAGAGGCACGTTTAAACACACTCAACCCCCAGCCGCCGGCCCCCTCCGTCAACATGAAGAGACCGAGACCTCTGGCTTCATCTCAGAACTGATCATGCATATTATTATTTGCCAGACTTGTAGAGATATGAGCCTGCGTGCAACTTTTGGAAAGTCTCTAAAAATTCTAAACACAAATAGTGTCATTATCATTTATCTCCATTTACATTTATGCATTAGCGCATGCTTTTATTACAAAAGCAATTCATAGACAACTAGATTAGGAAGCACTGTAAAACAAGTCTTGATTATCTGCTCAATATTGTTCTCTCTTTGTTTGCATTCATTTCTACTCCATTTCTTGCGAGTCACCAGAAATTTGAATTCACAAGTGCAGAGTAAACTAAAGCTTACACACAAACACGCACACGCACACACAGGCACACACACACACACACACACACACACACACACATCTGGTCAGCTATCCTTGTAGGGACTCTCCACAGGCGTATTGTTTTTATACTGTACAAACTGTATTTTCTATCGTCCTACACCAACCCTACACCTAAACCTACCCCTTACAGGAAACTTTCTGCATTTTTACTTTCCCAAAAAAACTCCTTCTGTGTGATTTATAAGCTTTTGTACCCATGGGGACCTCAATTTAGGTCCCCACCGTGACACGAGTCCCCATGAGTCTGTGTGTATTCAGGTTTAAGTCCCCACCAGGATATATAAACCTGTACACACACACACACACACACACACACACACAGACACACGCATGCACGCACGCACACACACGCACACGCTTATTCAACCATCTAAATGGGGAAATTACATAGACTTCTATTGTTTTTATAAACACTGTGACCTAACCGTAACCCACACCCTAACAGAACACGTTTACAGCTTTACAATAAAAAAAACACAACTGTATTTATTTGTATACTGTTTTTATGAATGAGGACGTCCACAAAAGGAGATTTTGTCAAGTTTAGCTCAATTCTTGTTACAAAATTGTTCCCAAAATATGGTTAAGTATACATTTCCATAATCATATACACTACCGTATATAAGTTTAGGGGTCAGTAAGTTTTCCTTTTTTTTAATTTTTTTTTTTATTCAGGAAAGATGTTTTAAATTGATAAAAAGTCATAGTAAAGATGTATATTGTCAGAAAAGATTTCTATTTTTAATAATAGTTAATAATAATGCTGTTTTTTAAAACTTTTTATTCATCAAAGAATCCTGAAAAAAGTATCACAGGTTCCAAAAATAAAATAAAAAATTAAGCAGCACATTGATAATAAATCAGCATATCAGAATGATTTCTGAAGATCATGTGACACTGAAGACTGGAGTAATGATGCTGAAAATACAGCTGCGCATCACAGAAATAAATTATATTTTCAACTATTTTAATATAGAAAACCGGTATTTTAAATTGCAATAATATTTAACTATATTATGATGATGTATATGTTTATATATGATTAAAGTAAACACACACACACACACCAATATTACATGTATTAATAAGGAATTTGTGTAAAAGTCTGTGAGCATAAACATAATTGCACAATAATTTATAGGCATCAACAATCTGGTTCTGTGTGTGATAAAGTCCATCTTCATACAACAGAAATTGAAGATATAATGGCTTCAATTATGCGCTCTTCAAAATAATTTAATAAAACTTAGCTTGCTAAAACCAGATGACTGATAAAGTGCCAACAAACAAAGAAGAGCTTCTTCATTACAGCGTGACGCTTCGAAGCAATAACTCTGAGAAACTGTCTTGTTTACAGTGTACGAGATGACATGAAGACAAATAACTACATACAGACCCACAAGAGTCCCAATCCTATCAAAAACACCCCTCTCTGTGCTATAAAACAACTCCACGATTGTCTGTCCTGCGGTCTGGAGGAGTCTGACACAAGTACGCTTTGAATAGAGCATTATTACTGTAATAAATCACATTAAAACAATCACTTTAAAACCAGACAAAACCATTTATGGAGAAGCCAAATAAAAACAACAAAATAAACCGACTGTAAATAAAGATGAAACACTCTTGAAACCGTCACACATCAAACGTGTATGACAATAAAGCTAAACCTAACACAATAAAGTCAAGACATGATTATTCAAAATGAAACTTCACTTTGAATTTGCCGGGTATTTCTGAAGCTGGCCTCGGTGCCAGAGGGAAACACCTCGCCAGAGCAAAAAAACCCATCTCGACACTCAATATTACTTGGAAATGCAGAAAAAACATGAATTTGCTTACGCACAGACGTGTTAAAAATGTTTGTGACAAAAGTGATGATTGAAATAGTCTACGGGGTATTTCTCTAGGTTTTTTTGAGGAGGTTTTATATTTACAGTAGGTTGAAAATAAAGCAAAATCTCATGACCTGAACTGACCTTTTCTTATTTACTACCTTAAGAATGTTCTTATCTGCTTCCTTGAGATTTTTCTGAAGAAAATACTTTGAATTAAAATAACTGAAAACAACCTCCGACTTGCCTTAAATCCCCAAAGGTGAGATGCTTAATACATTTATTGGGTTGTTTCAAATATTAAGCATTGCAAAATATTTGAGAAGCATTTGTTTTTGCACTTTATAAATAATGCATAATAAAGGTAGTTTTAATGCATTAATTATGCCTTATAATGAGCCTTATAATGCATTGCATGATCTCACGAGTAACCACAGTTATAATACATCATAATATTAGGGGTGCTCGGTCGAAACGATCACCGATACCGATCTTTTTAAAGCCTTGTTTTTATCATGTAGAATTATTTATAGTAATGATCCAATCAAGATTTTTAGACATTTATTCAGGGCCTGAATTTCATTTTTGAAAATGAATTCCCCTCTTAGGTGACTCTTGTGAGAGGGGATTTTTTTTAATTTGAGGGGTGGAGGGGGGTAATTTTCAAAAATATATATTTATCTCACCTAAATGTTTGATCATGCACTGCATTTTTGTTTTGATAATCGTGCAATTGTTGCACAATAGCTTCCACACAGCTGTGTGTGAGGTGGCCTTTCACACCTGGTTCACACGTACTCCGTTTGCAGTGTGTGTGCAGTCCATGTGTGCTACAGAGTCAGCAGATTGTGCATGCTTTCAGTCCACTACTGATCTGTAGCTGTTTACCACAAACACAACATTTATCCATTATTTTACTTCAAATGTTTTTTCAGCATTGTGATTTTTTTTACACAGTACAGTACTACAATCTTTCATAGACGTGTTTAAACGCAATAAATATAATAAACACATTATTCAATGCTTTTTACTTTTGCATTTACTTCTAGATTTATATATTACATTGCTCAAGCAAGTGGCAAAATATTTAAACTACTTTTCTTAATTACCATTGACAGAAACAGTCAGCTCTACAGATGTTTCTTTTGCATTTAAATCTTTATTACAAGCAATCCTGCGGTTCATAAAGAACTTTGTTTTTCTACCTCCACGAGTGCCATCTATTATTGCGTTGTTTATCTAAAAGTGCTCTTTTCTTTAAACCTAGCCAAAAAGCCCTAGCCTATGTGTTGACTGTGAAACACGGTACACTGTATAAAAAAAAAAAATTTTTTTTTTTAAAAAAAATTTGAGCAAACTTAAAACTTTAAGGCAACCAGCTTCAGCAGATTTTTGAGTTTTCTCAACTTATTTTTTAGGAGATTTTTGAGTTCTCAACTTTTTGTTGTATAAACTTAAAACAAGTTGAGAAAACTCAAAAATCTGCTGAAGCTGGTTGCCTTAAAGTTTTAAGTTTGCTCAATTTTTTTATTTTACAGTGTAGACTTTAATTATATGCATTTATGGTGCATTTACTAAATTTTCATGTCAATCCATGCTCATAATTACCACAAACAATGCTCTATCACTTTATTTCAGCACTTGCAGTGGAAACTGACTCAATCTCTGCACTGCTGCAGACGCACCGCTCCTGGAACACACTGCCGGACCACAACCGTGTGCAGAGTGAACGCTTTAATCCGTTAACATGAGCGCGGAAAAAATACACACTGCAAACGGAGTAATGTGAACCTGGCGTTATGTGTGTGCGCTGCGAGTGTGCATGAGCGCACGGTCTCCCGGAGAGCGCGTGAGCGCTGAATGGTTAAAAAAAACACTAGCAAGAATTAAAAATAAATACAATTTATAAACTTTAGTGACGATGCAACACTGCCTCGATTGTGCAAGTGACAATTCCTGTGTCAACTGTGCAGTGTGCAGCTCATTATAGTGCAGGCGCTATGTGATTTGAAGCCATTTGTGCATTTTGAGAAATTATGTATTATAAGTTGTTTAATGAAGAAATATGAATTGTACCTCACCTTCAGAATTCTAATTATTTAACCCACGCCGGACAGAGACTGAGACGGTGCCGCTGCATGTCGTGCTAAACCTCTCACAGCAGACACGTCATCAGCTTGTTTTGAGATCGGCCTTTACAGAGACCGCCGATCAAACATCCCATAGCGATTATCGGCCGATAGTGATCGGTAGCCGATCAATCAGAGCACCCCTACATCATAAACTGTGCAATTAATCGAAATACGGTTTCGATTTTGATTTTGGCCTCCAACGATTATGAAAATACAATAATCGAGATAAAACGATTATTGTGCCCCATTCCACCGCCTTTCTAGCGGTGCGTTTTCGCTCCTCCATAAAAGCCCAATTTCACATGCAAATCAGTAAAATCATGTAAACGTGACTTTTCCAAAATAGGATGTGCTTGATTCATTAAAGTTGATTAGATTTATTCAAGGTTTTAAAAGCACTAAGGAGAACTTGCGCTTCTGAGGATTTCTGTGATGCGCTCAGAGACGAACACAACACGGACATGTAAAGTCATCTTTTAGCTCAAGGTGCACGCCTAAACGCTCAAATACATGCAAAAATGTGTCAAAATACGGCGCTTAGCGATTATTCACGTAAACCCTCGTCGGTTATGTAATAAACGAACGTAAACAGTTGAGAATGAAAATACGTGTGTAAGAATAAACTGGATCAGTGCGGAAAGAGACAGCAGGCTATATTCCTGCTGCGACTGTGTGCTTAATATTAATCAAACAACAAAACACAAAGACAAAACCACTAACTGCTCTGAAGGACTTTTGTAGCTTTAATAAGTAACAAATGAAGTTTAATTCTTTCAGTGAAGACTATGCTGTTTTATTTTAAATTAGATTATTCATATATATCGCTATCTTTAAAATAAATCAATCACTTAAAGTTTTGGTCATATGGCCCACTCATAATCTTGTTAAATAATCCAATATTACAATATTGACCAAAATATTCGTGATTATGATTTTTGTCATAATCGAGCAGCCCTACATCATAATACTCATCTATTCATTTTTATACCTTTATAAAGTATAATGCATTAAAACATAACAAACAAACCGTTAAATATTATAATGCATTTTAACAATTATTTATGAAAACATACAATGCATTACAACTTGCATTATGAATGCTTTATAATGCATTATCCATAAGGGCTTCAAATAATGTGTCACCAAATTTCTCTTTATTGGTTATTTGCAATGGTTGCATCCTGTTGCAGAAGAGAAGCAATAAAGCTTGCAAGGACTGTCATTTAGCGGGTTAATGAGAGAACAAAAACTACACTGTTTCCCATCATTCTCAGTCACTCTTCATTTTGTTCCTCTGCCACGATTCTTGATTTTTTCTCAGCCCAAACCGCTCGAACGTGCATCACGTCATAATTACAGCTTCATGATCTCGCACGCTGGAGCTTCCCATGGCATCACGAGACCCGTGGCTGTTTGGACTTATCGTACACACACCTTTCCTTCACAGCTCTGTTGCCAGCAGTTACGATGATGATAATTACAGCATCACAACAGCGCAGTAGCCACAGATGAAAGAGACCAGAGACTATATGAGTTGAGGTGAGGCAGACGGGAACTGTTGGTGGTAATGCCTCTGGGAACAGGAGTGTGTGTGTGTGTGTGTGTGTGTGTGAGGACGTGTCATTGGACGGCTCTTTACTAATGGCTACAACATCAAAGGCTTGAGCCTGAAGAAGGACGGGGGGGGGAAGTGTGAGACTAACACCTAATACACCCTCAAAACACAGAGAAACAGCAAAGTTTTAACACTGAACTCAGACGAGGTTATCACGCTCCATCCATACGGTCAGCATATCATACTGCAATCATAAACATAAAACTTCCTCTTTCTGGTTCACGTCACTTACACCTTCTCATTAAACAGAGTGCTTAAATGCATTAAATGTGCACTTGTAGTACACTTCAAATCTTAAGTTTATTTTTTAAATAACTGTACTTACAGATAATATAATATTAATGAAAACAAAGCCTCCTGTTGTCCACAACAATATTCAAAAGGTCCGTGACTTTTCCAGTTGTTCATGATTTATGAGATTTTTCTTTAAAATATTTGTATTCAATTTATACCCGATGAAATATTGGAGCCTGGCAAAACTAGAAATATATATATTTTTTACTCAATTCATACACAAAATATTTTAGAACTTGGCAAAACTAGAAAGATTTTTTTTTACACAATTTATGCCAAATAAAATGTTTTAGAGTTTGGCAAAACTAGAAACAAATAAAAAAAATCTCAGTTTATACCCAATAAAATATTTTTGAGCTTGGCAAGACTAAAAATATTTGATTATAATTTTAACTGTGGTGTGTTATTCAGCGTAACAGTTACAATATTTACAAAATATAAGTAACTAATTAATAACAAAATATTTATAGTCTTAAAAAATATGACATTAAGGTATATTTTAGTTAAATGCTTGTCAGTACATTTGAACCATATTTCAAAGACAATACAAGATGTACTTAAGTCCTACTTAAGAGGGTTAAAGTGCATTTAATATAAACTTAAACTATAACACATTTTCATTTAATTGAAAAACAAGATGCAATAAAGTTTCCGAAAACATAACATTCAGTTCACACTTAAGTATGTTCTTTTAAAGCAAATTATTTCCATAATTATTACTCTATTTAAAAGTATGCTAGAGTGCAGTTCTCTTTCACAAGGGCCTGATCATTGATCTTACTAGTGCTTCAGATACCCAATCAAGACAAAATCTGCTGATCAATCCTCCAAACCCTGCTGATCAATCTGCTACATTCAAACAAACAGCGTTCAACAACCATGGGACTGGATTTCATCCGAGAGGAAATGATCGGCTTGACAAAAGATCCATTACAGAATAATACTGGCAACAAGTTAGTTTAGACCCCAGGTCTCACTGTTAACTAATAGTTTATTAGCATGCATATTACTAGCATATTGGCTGTTTATTAGTACTCATAAAGCACATATTAATGTCTTATTCTGCATGAGCATATTTTAGATCCATTAATACACCCCTTGCTAACTATTAATAAGCAGTAAATTAGGAGTTTATTGAAGCAAAAGGTCTGAGAATTGGACTTTAAAGTGTGACCAAAATAAAAAGTTACATTAATAACTGTGCTCCTAGCTCTTTTTGATGTGCAAACCTGTAACAAGCATTATGAAGAGACATCAGAGCAAGTTATGAGTGTATTTCCAGCTGTCATGTTTTCAGAGCTCATGAAACTCATGACCAGAGGGGTCAGAATAGGACTTGTGTCGTTTCACAATCCTATGCAAAAACAAGGCTGCTTTGATTGTCACAGACAGAAATCATATTTTCGAGATGGAATCATGAGGAATGTGGTTTGAGCAGATCTGTTGAAATCAGAGAGCAGCACAGCCTCAAATATGCATGGACGGGGGAACCAGGCCCTTTCATGTAGTAATTTATTCCCTCTGATTAATTCACGTCGCTCTACTGGATGCCACCCGCTGGGATGGGCCCTCGCACCCCACACAACACGGCCCCGTTCCCATGGCTACGGCAGCCTGTGGGGTCCGTCCTCAAACCTGAGCTCAGTGACACCAGGAGCGTGCAGGAGTCACCGTTCACAAGCGTTTCCTCTCCAGCAGCTTTCACAAGGACCAGCACTAGCCCAGCTGACCGTCATTTACTGGATAACGAGTTTTTTTTAAAATATTTGACTCAATTTATAAACAACGAAATATTTTAGAGCTTGGCAAAACTAGAAACATGCATCATTTTTACTCAATTTACACAGAAAATATTTTAGAGCTTGGCAAAACTAGCAAAATACATCATTTGTAATCAATTTATACAAAAATTTTTAGAGCCTGGCAAAACTAAAAACGTTATTTTTTTTACTCAATTTATATCTGATTAAATATTTTAGAATTTGGAAAAAAAAAATATTTAAACCTGATTCAATATTTAAGAGCTTGGAAAAACTATAAATATATTTTATTTTATATCTATATTTACTTTAAAACTATATATATATAATTTTAGTTTAAAACTATAAACTTTTTTTTAAAAATCAACTTATACTCAATAAATTATATTAGAATTTGGCAAAAATATATGATTTTGTTTACCCAGTTTATAGCTAATTAAATATTTTAGAGCTTAGCTTACCTTTTTTTTCAATCAATTTATTTAAAAAAATATCTTAGAGCTTGGCGAAACTAGAAACATAATTTTCTTAAATCAGTTTATACCCAATAAAATATTTTAGAATTTATCAAAACTAAAAGCATATACATTATTTTACACAATTTCTACCTGAGTAAGTATTTCAGAACTTGACAAAACTAGAAATATCCAGGTTTTTCTTTCTCCAATGGAACACAAAATGAGATTGTAGCATTTAGCAATAAAACATTCAAGCTGCTCTTTTTGATACAATAAAAGCAGATATTGATTTACCGTCAAGCTCCAAAATGGACAAAAACGGTTGAAAACTTTCAAACGTGTGGTTTATTGATCACATGGACCACAAGCAGCGATGTTTGACCGACATCAAACTTCACAAGTGTGAACGAGAGGGAGATTTATTAGTTATCAGTTTCAGAGCTCATTATCTTTCACTGTGTGAAGAAAGTCAGCGTAACAGTGAGTAAATGATGAATGTTTATCTTTGGGTGAACGATGCATAATGAAGCACTGAAACGATTAAAAAGACTTTTAGGCCCAGCAGAGGACATAATAAACTGCAGGAAAATATTACACAGGGAGCCTGTAGACATTTCTTAGCCTGCATTTTTCTAAAAGTTGACATTTTTTCATTTTGGCAGCATGAAGACGTGATGTTTAGTCTGTGATAAAGTTCCTGAAGCTGTGACGTCATTACGCCGTTACTCACACACCTCAGAGATGATTTTCTAATTATCAGCGCTGAGCTCAAACCATCTCAGATGTGGCTGCAGATATCAATCATATTAAACCAGAGGAAAGCAGCTTGAAGCGGCTTGATCCTGTGGCTTCTTCATGAAGAAAATGTTTTTGGATGCTTTGTATGTTTGCTAACCAAACTCCCAATGGCACAGGCCCATGTTTTTGATTTACACTGCACAAGAAAAAAAGACTGCCATCATGAGCAGGATAGAGAAGTTATGACATTATATGCATAAATTCACATGCAAGTGTGTGTATATATATATACTGTATACACACACACACACACACACACACACACACACACACACACACACATACATATACACACATACATACATACATACATACATACATATATATAGACAGTGTTTTAAACCTAACAGAGCACTAAATTCTGATCAGGTGGGAAGAGGAGATCAAGTCATAGGAACTTTCATCTGTGACATCACTTCCTGTTGCAGTATGAGATAATACATCCTGACATGGGTTATTAGCTGTATCTTTGTCACAGACAGCAGATCTGGACTGACGTCAAACACCCACACGCTCCAAGCTGCAGTGAAAACAGGTCAAGACGACCATCTCAGTCACGGCAGACGAGGTGTTCTGCTGCTTGTCATGGTGTTTTGAGAACATGTGACGTATTTGATCTGGATTCATTAAACTTTTCTTAAAAAGAAGTCAAGAAATTTCTGAGGATAAACTGTAAGAAGACTTGCTGATCAACTCAATAATAAACTTTAGATAAACTGTCTCTTAGTGACATGCAACGCTTGATGCTTTGGCTTCTTTTGCCACTATTTTCATTGGAAGAGATGAAATATACAAACTAAATTGGCCAAATTGTGTCTGAAACAGGGATGTAGATGGTTCAAGTACACTAGTGTTGTCACTATACTAACATTTCAGTAGTCAGTACCAAAGCCAGTAAAAGATCATGCTTCACAATACAATCTTTGATAGCAAAACTATTTCAGTGTTTGAAAATAAACAAATATAATTGTTAATAGCATTCGTACTTAATACATTTATAAGTAAATAATACATGACAACTTCCAAAATAGCAAACATCTTCTTAAAGACGTTACTAAATATCTTAAGATAAATTAAAAGAATGTTCCTTAGTGTAATTCTTGAAAAATTATAAATCATTCTTTCTTGAAAATATGACAGGCTCTGGTGTTTTCTGCTTGTATGGCGGTTCTTGCTCGATGAGTAACTCAAACACACATTATTTTCATGGCAGCTGGCTTTGATGAGTTCAGTACTCGGTGTTAGTGTTTTTTAAATAGTTATTCTCTAAAAATCTGGGAAAAAAATCACTGGGATGGAACCTTTTCAAAAGGTACACTTTTGTACCTTTAAGGTACTAATACGGACACTTTAGGTACAAAAGTATACCTTTTGAAAAGGTTCCATCCCAGTGACAGCTTTTGTACCTTATTTTTTCTGAGAATGCATCATCATTATTTACATGATCAGTGTCACTTTAGAGCACTTGTTCACATCCCTAGTTATAGTCAGATTTGTTATATGTAGCTAGTGTTATGTTGTCATGATTTACCTTTGAAACAACCCAATTAATTCATTAAACACCTTGGGGATTTAAGACAAGTTGGAGGATATTTTAACTTTAAGAGGTTATGATGGTTTTTAACAACAGTCTGCTCTGGAATTCAAATCCTTCTTAAAGAGACAGTTCACCTAAAAATGAACACTCTGACATTTATTCACCCTCATGTTATTCCACACCTGTATGAGTTTCTTTCTACTATTGAACACAAAAGAAGATATTTTGAGGAATTTGGGAAACCGGACAGTTGCTAGTAGCCACTGACTTCAATAATATGGAAGAAAAAAAATAATCCTATGGAAGACAATAGGGACCAGAAACTGTCTTGTTACCCAACATCTTCCAAAACATCATCTTTTATGTTCAACAGTAGAAACAGGTGTTTGGTGTGAAAACAGTCCTGCATCTTCACATCTCTATGGTCTTCTGATCTGTAGATGTGGTTCAGGTTGTAGGATCTCTTCACCTGTTTTATGTTCCAGCAGGTGACAATTCAATAATATTACATGTAAAATAGTTTGACTGAATATCAAACATCATACACAAAGGCGCTAGTGAAGGAGCAAGCTCTAATGTGTCTGAAGAGCAGTTTGATTAAAGGACAAGGTGAGCTCTCTGAAGATCTGCTCGTGACCATTATAACACCTTCACGCCTCGCATTAATTAAAGCCTCGTCCGATTGGTTCTCGTGTCCTCTATTAGCACGCTGCAGCCTGATCCTCTGCTCTTTAATCTCTCGTCATGTTTTTATCGACTGGAGTATTGATTTGATGTTCAGACTTTCATCTCCCACAGCTCAGAGGGAGGTTCTTTAACCCTTTCATGTTGTGGAGGTTGGATACATTAGATACACGCAGCTACACGACGACAGCCTCATCGCTGAAGACAAGCACATCTACTGTATATGTGACCCTGGAACTATAGCACGGGTATATAGACAAAAACACATAGTATGGGTCAAAATTATCGATTTGTCTTTCATGCCAACAATCATTAGGATATTAAATAAAGATAATGTTCAGTGAAGATATTTAGTAAATTCCCTACCGTAAGTATATCAAAACTTAGTAATATGCATTGCTAAGAACTTCATTTGGACAATTTTAAAGGCGATTCCAGATTTTGAAATAGTTGTATCTCAGCCAAATATTGTCCTATATCATAACAAACCATACACCAATGGAAAGCATATTTATTCATGATGTATAAATCTCAATTTCACAAAATGACCCTTATGACGGTCCAGGCTATAACGGACATGATTGCTCTTAACTATAAACCTATAAACATAAACCTGTAAATCATTCATTATGACAGCCAGCTCTGCTCCTCAAATCTGATTGGCCGATCGGTGTTTCCAGAGTGCTGATGTAACAGTCCGACAGCACTGGGAATTTTACATAAATGTTGCTTGGTGAAATGCAAAGCTTGATGCTTTGGCTTCTTTTGCCACTATTTTGATTGGAAGAGATGAAATATACAAACTAACCGGCCAATTTTTGTCCTGAAACAGGGATGTAGATGGTTCAAGTACACTAGTGTTTCAGTGGCCGGTACCAAAGCCAGTAAAAGATCATGCTTCACAATACAATCTTTGATAGCAAAAACTATTTCAGTATTTGAAAAAAAATATATATATATTAGCATACATAATGCGTTTACAAATAAATAATAGATTTAAACATTAGCATGAAGCTTTGAATATTTTTCAATTAAGTAAATATTGCTTTAAAAATGAACAAAAAGAGAAAAGAAAAACAATTCTGACCCCTGATTGGCTACTGCGTTCATGTGTTCAACAAACATCTCTATGATTGGCTACAATGTTCAACGCTGCAAAAACACATTGCAAATAGAAACCTTTGATGCTCTTCAGAGCACATTATATCTGCAGAGTTTTGTTTTTAACTGGTTTGCACTCTATCTGCCATGTGCCTTATGCCACTTTATCTATCTCTTTTTTTTCTACAATGTCCTCATTTGTATATCTGTATAGTTTGTATGTACATATGTTTAAACTGTATTTATCTGTATTTGAACGTCTACTGTCAGTGTTTAATGTTAACTGTATGCACCAAGAGTCTGAGAGTAACGCAATTTCAATTCTCTGTGTAAGTGCTGTACATGTGGCAGAATTGACAATAAAGCAGACTTGACTTGACTTGAAATACAAAATGCTTACCAAAAACTGTGTTAATAAAATCAATGCATAAAACTTTAACAGTTTAATTAATGCTTTAAATGTAATTATTCCTTTACTAGTGCTGCACAACAGAGGTTTACGGTTTAAATTAAAACATGGACGAATTGTGTGAAATGTTTTAAGAAATTGTATTATTATTAGTATTACAACTTTAAGAAACACACAGTCGTTTTGTGCTTTTTAATTAATTATTTTTACAATTTTAGTATTGACTTGGAACCAAAGTACAGATACTTTTGACAACAGATTACACATTTACTTTTTGCATGCGAATTTCATGCAAAGTCATGGCAAATAATGTTTTTGCATTATTTTAACTCATCAAAAAATGTTGAGCAAATTTAACTTTTTTAATGCAACTTGATTTTTTAAAGTTGGTTTAATGTAATTTAACTTTAAATGACTTCTACAACCAAGTTGATTATACTTAAACACTTAAGTTCAGTTGCTACCTTAATTTATTAAGTTGAAATAGCTAGAATTATTTACAGTGCACCAACTACTGTTATAATTAAAAAAATAATTTAAAAAGTGGTTATCTGGAGCAGATGAAGTTTTGTGTCACATTCTGCGGGGTTTGTGCTAAAATATCCGTCGACTGAATTCACCGCATGGGGATTGGAGAAGGATGTGGCCAAGCGGTCTCAGTGAAGGAGGTATCAAGCAAATCGATCATTTGGACAAATAACACAGCAAGCCAACTTACCATATAATTTTGGCATAAAACAAAGCCCCTATAGACTGCAGTCCATTGAAACGGGATGTGACCCTCCCTCCAGTCACTCTGTCCCGCTCCGAACACTGCATCCTATTTGTCCTGTGGTCAGGCGCATTGTTTGATGATGATTTGTAATGTAAATATGTGGTTTTCTGCCTCCTCCGAGCAAACCGGCTCTGGATTCGCCCGCCCCTGCATCCCATAATTGCCAGTGACTTCCACGAGCGGCATCCCGGAGCCAAGACGCTAATGGAGAGCAGCTCCGAGCTGCCAGTGAACGTCTCTGTCTGACGTGGAGCGCAGCGCAGGAGTCGGCAGCGTTTCATTAAAGGCCAACAGCAACATGGGAAAGAGCAGCGTGCAGAGCTGTGGCCCACCGCGCTCCTCATAGAGTCATACAGACAAACACATCATCCTCATCCTCCACTGGCAGGACGCTTCTATAACACACTGCTGAGGGTGAAAAACCTCAATCAAGCGTCCATCACTACATTTTTCCAGTACTAATTTGCAACGGTTTTGTTCATAGATACACTATAAGAAATGTCTGTAAAAATACAGAACCAGTGTACAGTGTTAATATCGAGGAATATTCTGTATTGCTTTTTACAGGCGTTTTAACCATATCTTAATTATGCATTGAATATTGCATTTTAGGGTTGAAAGAAAAAGTGCTGCTAATTTTCTGCAAGGACATTATCCATTTTTCCAGCCTTCTTTAATATTACTACATATATATTAGCATATATATATATATATATATATTAGTGCTGTCAAGCGATAAATCGCGATTAATCGCATCCAAAATAAAAGTTTTAGTTTACATAATATATGTGTGTGTGCTGTGTATATTTATTATGTACATAAACACACACACACACATGCATGCATGTATATATTTCAGAAAAATATGTTATGTTTATATATTAAATATATTTATTTATAATATAAATGATATGAATATAAATATAGACGTAAATATTTTCTAAATAAATACTGTATGTGTGTGTATTTATATATATATATATATATATATATATATATATATGCATAATAAATATACACAGAACACACACACATGTATTATGCAAACAATTTTTTTTGTATGCGACTAATCGTGATTAATGGTTTGACAACACTATATATATATATATCTTTTTTTTGTTACTTGAAATATAATAAACATTAACTGAAATAGAATATATATTTTAATTGCAGCTAGTTGCCAAACCAATATTTCTAATTTTAATAATGCAGCCTACTAAAAGAACTAAAACTAAAACTGAAATAAAAATAAATAAATATAAAAAGACTACTGTATTTAGAGATATAAAAAACTAAGTACTATAAATGGCAAAAATACTAAAACTTTAAAATTAAAATTAAAAATTAAAAATCATTCTTACAAACTATTAATAAACACTATAATAGCATCTCAGAGATACCAAAGATTACAATGAATTCTACATAAATTAATTTTAATTGAAATATCATTCTTTCACTTTTTAAATGGCAAAATTTGTCTTTATGCCCATAACATTAGACCATTAAAACATTCTACATGGGACTGACACAGAACATTTATTGATTGCAGAAAACCTGTATTTTCTGTCCAGAAAGGAAATATAATCGTCATGATGAAAAAAAACAATAGTGTAGGAGTTACTATGAATCTTTTTCAATCACAAATGTGCTAGTGAATTTCACAAATAACCACAAAGAAGATACAACACTGAATTTTTTTTTTAAGGTAAGTGGTTGCAAACTATTTATTTTAGTTACATTTAAATAAAAAAAAATGTTGAAAGTTAGTCAACTAAATTTGTTTATTTAAATGTAGCTAAAATAAATTGATTGCAACCACTTACCTTAAAAATAACTTAGTAAATTCAATGAATCATTTTTTTTCAGTGAACTAAAAGAAGGCTGAAATAGTATTTTCTCATATAAACAAACACTAATTTTATTTACAACTTTGAAAAATCATTTTTACTGTGCAGTTTAGCAGTGCAAATGACATGATAAAAACAGCACAGTTCCCTCAATGACTGATATATTACTCTACTAACAAACATCCCATCAAAAGTGGAGTTAACACATCTTCAATAGCTGAACTACTACTATAACAGAGTCGGTGAAAACTTGCACGTTGTTGCCTGTGTTTGCAGGGCTGCTTTGTTTTTCAGGTGAGGAGTCTCATTTTCCATGGTAAACCACACGATCTTACCGCACACAACTGTACTCAAACAACCAAACATACACAAAGCCTTGAGCAGGTCTGTCAAAACATGCCCACCCACCCTTCACATCCCACAGACTCGAGCAGACCCTCAGACCCAGTCACACAGCAACAACCGTTTTGTCCCAAAAGCCTCTCTGGTTTCCTTTCATCAGAAAGGCAGAGCGTTCACATGCAGAACATTTGGCTGCAGAAGATATAATTAAAAGCAGGAGTCGGCATAAATGAACCACGAGAGTGAGGCTCGGGTCTAAATCAAAAGCAAATACTGTCATAGTTTGGATCTGACACATTAGGGATGACACAGAGGCTGGATGAGCTCACCCCGGCGTAAATCTCTCATATTTGTCAGGATATGAGCTTCATCGGCCGTTAAACAGCAGGGAGACGCCATAAAGCCTTTTAAACTGAATCAGCTCTGTTTAAGACAACAATCAGAGTCACAGAAAAGAGCAGCAGAAATTGATATGGCCAAAAAGTAAGATGAAATTCTGATGCTTGTAATGTAAATCAATGAGATCTTTATAACAGATACTTGCATAAAATGATATAAATATTAGTTGTTGCTCTATATCTCCCATATGTCTTAGATGAGATTTAAATGATCCAAACATATAATGCAATGCAATACAATGACTGAGAGATGAGCAAATAAACCTTCCTCAAAAGCCTGATGATCATATTTGAGACTCTCAAATATGATATCTGGATAATCAAGTGAAGCTATAGGTTTCTTTAATCATTTTATAGTAATGTTTCATATATTAGTAAATTACTAACAAAGATATTCAGTCGGTTTAATTCTCACTATTAACTATTAACAACTCAATAAACTCCTAATTTGCTGCTTGTTAATAGTTAGTAGTTGTTAAGTTTAGGTATTGGGTAGGATCAGGGATGTAGAATATGTTCATGCAGAATATGTGCTTTATTAGTACTAATAAACAGCCAATACGTTAATAACAGGCATGCTAAGAAGCAACTAGTTAATAGTGAGAATTGGTCCCTATACTAAAGTGTGACCCTGGACCACAAAACCCTTGAAATAAGGGTCAATTTTGTGAAATTGAGATTTATACATCATCTGAAAGCTGAATAAATAATCTTTCCATTGATGTATGGTTTGTTATGATAGGACAATATTTGGCTGAGATACAACTATTTGAAAATCTGGAATCTGAGGGTGCAAAAAAATCTAAATATTGAGAAAATCACCTTTAAAGTTGTTCAAATGAAGTTCTTAGCAATGCATATTACTAATCAAAAATTAAGTTTTGATATATTTACAGTAGGAAATTTACTAAATATAGCCTATTCATCTTTACTTAATATACTAATGATTTTTGGCATAAAAGAAAAATGGATAATTTTGACCCACACAATGTATTTTTGTCTATTAGCTACAAATATACCTGTGCTGCTTATGACTGCTTTTGTGCTCCAGGGACACATATTAGAAAAACAGAAAATTAAATAATGCACTTTAAACAGACCTAGAAGTGTAGGGAGAAACATTTTTTAATTGTTTAAATGAATGTACACAAAAGTTATTTATATGCAGTTTACAAATGAACAAATTTGGAATTCTATAAAGAATTGTGTTAACATCCATGAAAGCGTTCTATCCCTTGTTTCCAGTCAGAAGGCTCGATCAGCACGCGGACACTCGATCGCAGTCCTCCGGCTGTGAAACGGTTAAGGAAGAAAAGCGAGCGCCTGTGACTGTTTAAAGTCGTTCGCAGCAAGGTGCACAGGTGCGCCGCGTGGTTACCAGCCTCTGTGTTTACTGCTGACTCCCTTCCGCAAGCAGGCAGCTCGACGCCGTGTTTACTCCACACCCCTCCACCCACAGCTCCTCCGAGCATCAGATAAGACGCAGACAGAGAGAGAGACGGAGGGAAACACTCGCGCTCTCCTCCTCCAGCAGCGTTTGCATTGTAGTAAAAGCGCAGTTGCACAAATACTCACACGCATAACCACAGCACACCTCACTCTCACTGAGACAGAAGAGAAACCTCGCGCTGAGATCACCGCGCACAGGATGTAGGATGTATGTCACGTAAACGCGCGTGCTGATGAAAACAAACACGCACGCCGTTTGAAAGAGCGCCCAACGCGCCATTGTCATCATGCAGCAACATAACTGTTCATGAAGGCAGAAGCGGGGGGTTTCCCTGAAAACGGGGACTTCTCAGAAGAGACTTACTTTTATGTTTGTCATTAAAACGTTATGCGTTCCTCTTTTTTTCCTCGAGATCCAAGACCTCGGTCCCATAAGCGCAGGGCTATTTTTAGCAGCGAAATGCTTTCCAGTTGGCTCGACGCGATCATAAGGGGGGAAACCACACGGAAAACCACGTTCCATAACATCTGAAAGGCAGCGGGCAGCAGATCTGGGATGTCCCTACTTTTAAAGCGATCGCTTTGCGGTAGTGTTTGGCCTCCAGCTGATTTCCACGAGCCGCAGGTAGAGCGCCTTCATAACGCTCTTCCTCTCTCTAATGATCCACAATCCTGAGCAAAACCAGAAACCAGATCTACAACTTCTGAGCTCGTTACTCAAAACATATCACCAAATCCTAATCCTAACCATATAGTAAGTACATGTAGTTAATCAATATGACTCAGTACTTAGATGTGTAAGTACACTTTAACAAGCCCACATGAATAAATACTATAGTGTTTTTCAACCTTACTATAGTACAGTACTTGAATTAATTTGTTGTGGTAATTCTATAGTTGCTGTGGTAATATAACAACTACAGTAATACAAACAAATTAATTTACCAATACTGTACTAAGTTTTCTACAACTATATTATACTACAATACACTATAGTTTACTGTAGTACAAACTAAAGTAGCCTACACTACAGTATTTATTACAGTTTATCAGTTCACTATAGTTAATACAGTATGCCGTAGCATTCATTAACAAAATGTTGTAAATACTATAATTTATACAGTACTATAATACACTTTACTATAGTATGGTTCAAAAACACTATAGTATTACTATAGTATTTTTTCATGTGGGCTTGTTACAGTGTACTTATACATTTAAGTACCGAGTAATATTAATTAACTACATGTACTTACTATATGGTTAGGGTTAGGATTAGGGTTTGGTTTAGGGTTACTTGCATGTAATTATGCATAATTTATTGTTATTATAATAGTAAGTACATGTAACGTGTGTAACAAGGACACCTTAAAATAAAGTGTTACAGCTACTCCTTTTCAAAAGTAATATTATTACTTTACTAATTACTTTCGTAATTAGTTACACTACTAGTTATATTACTTTTCCTTCACCGCCTACAGAAGTTGTAATTGCGTATATTACCCAAAAAATTCTTACTAACAATATATTTCTGCCTCATCATTTGCCCAAAATCCCCATTGGATCGCAGTCAGAAGCTGTTACAAACACTCAGTGGTGTTTGATAGTGACTTTAAGTGTTGGATTAACCACATTAATTGTCATGTGTAGCTTGAAGCTAATTGTAGCCATAATTTCTCTGTTACCCATATACGATTATATTTCATGATGTATGTGCATATCGAAAGAAATAGCATAAGTTTGTAAGAAAATATTTTGTTTTCTAAAAATATTTTTAATTATAGTAATACAATTTCTATCGGGATCAGAGGGATGTGGGGGAGTAAAGTAATGCCACAACTCACACATCGCTGTTCAGATCATCTTTTCTTCTGACAAAATCAATGTAATGGCAATATTTCCATATTCCAAGCTTGCCTGCTGCTCTGGTGACTTCAGGTGTTCATGAGTCATGAAAATTATGAAAATACATCTAGGAATTATTGGATTGTTGGACTTCAAAATCAGTTGGGGCTGATGCATCAAAAGTAACTAAGTAACGAGCTGTTTTAGTAGTAAGTTACACTACTAGTTACTGCACAAAGTATTATCATTACTGTAACTAGTTACTGCCCAACACTGCTTCTGAGTGGAGCAGATCTGACTGTCTGATCATTGACATCATAACACCGAGATCACAGGAGCAGCCCAGTGATGTGGTCGACGAGCGGCGACGGCTTCAGCGCCACGTGTTTCTCATTAATTCACAGATCAGGATACACTAGAGTGTGCTGACATGGTGGCTAAGTAGGTTAGTCACCCATTCTGTTAACCTCTGTCCCAAAAGACATGGAAACCAAACACAATAATAAGCAGGTGACAACAGCAAGTACTACAGAAAGCTCTCCTGATCAAAGTAGCAGGCTGTCTGTTAGTGATCAGTTTAATGGCTTTATATATAACACCAACATTCATGTAAAGCAACGTGATGACAAAGAGATGAGCAGAAAACTACTGAACTATAAAAAAAAAGTTTTTAGTACTTAGAGTTTTTTTGTGTGAACTAAGCAAGAATACTCCAAATGTGTTTGGACTGAACTTTCCGAGTTGAATCATCTGAACAGACCAATTTACGTAATGTTTTGCAAGTTCCCAGCATGCATTGCTGCTTGGGAAAAAAATAGGTGGTATCTGATACTAAAAAATGTTGGTAACACTTTATTTTAGGGACCAATCCAACTATTAACTAGTTGCATATTGGCTGTTTATTAGTACTTATAAAGCACATATTAATGTCTTATTCTGCAAGATCATATTTTAGATCCATTAATCCCCTCCATACCTAAACTTAACAACTACCTTGCTGAATGTTAATAAGCAGCAAATTCGGAGTTTATTGAGGCAAAAGTTGTAGTTAATAGTTAGTCAATAGTGAGAATTTGTCCCTAAACTAAAGTGTGACCAAAATTGCTTTATATTTTGCTGGCTTAATTTGTGCTGCTGCTGTTGTCAGTGTTTGTAGGTTCATATTTTTCCTGAATGAACATTTGTTTATTAATGATGAACGGATGGATCTATTATATTCACCTATCAGGGTAATACTGTATGTGTGCCTGTAGCTTTAAGAGACAAATGCTTGTCATATCATGTAGTGGGCTTTGAAAATCAAACAAAGATGAAAGAGCGAGCCAAATGCTGAACAATCTTCAGTTACTTTCACAAAAAGCTTTAAATTCAAATGAAAAACGTACTTTTTTTTTATCAAATCCAAATCTTCCAGACAGATCGGTGCTGCAGATCCATCAGCTTTACAAACAGATTAAGTGATCCAGTTGTGAGCGATTATCTTAAAGGGACAGTTCACCCAGAAACCAACATTCTGTTCCAGACAGGATGCTTCATATCTGTGATGTAACATCCGTCGTATCATGACATTATGCTAGGGTGACCAGATTTCTCATGGGGGAATACGGGACGGGTGGGCAATATGACCACGATATGAGAAATTTTATTTCATGATATCTATATAGGCCTAGTTTATAAATAAAAAATAACAAAGAAGCAAATTACAAACCCTAAGACAAATACAATAGAGATACAGATTAAATAACTTCGTTTTTCAAATACAATAGGTTTATTTAACATGTATAAATAACATATTTTGTTGTTTGATTAACATTAATGACAGACTTGTATTTAATTAGGCTGCTGTCCCTTTAAAACCGAATGCACAGATTGTAATTACTGACACATATGACACACATTCCCCCACCTGTTTATGTTCACTTAAGCTATAGCAGACACTGTATTTATGTGAGATACTTACTATGAGATACAACTGTGTGTGCATTTGACAATTCAGGCACAAGGTGGACTGATCGTGCATGTTAATCGATAACGAATTGTGATTGGATGGTAATTTTGTTTTACGACGAGCTTGGTTACCTTTAATTATAGGCTGTTTTGGCTTAACAGAACACGTCTACTCGCTCTGATCACCCAGTCGTAAAGAAATTTTGAAATACGGGACAAAACATGATTTTTTTCAAAATAAGTCAGGATGCTAAAAATAGAGCTGAAAAACGGGCCGTCTGGTCACCCTACATCATGCAGGCCTGTCCTTTATGGTCTTTGCCCCTCATAAACACACAACCAGAGCAAAAGAACAGGAACTATGAATTCTGGGACACATGCGGAGTTTGTCCCACAAGAGCCTGCGCTGCACTTCCCACTGCTGGGGTCAGCCAACGCCCCCAGCACCCCGAATTAGTGCCGGGCCAGACCTACTGGAGCCTCAGCAGCCACATGGGGCGGCACACATGGGTGTGATCACACGGCCTAATCCCGCTCCCATCTGATACCCATCTACCAGCAGCACGACTGCCACAGCTGGGTACAGCCCAACACACACACACACACACACACACACACACACACACACACAAACACACACACACATGCTATCACAGGAGGTTTAAGACTCTTCGTTTCCACTGAAACCTTGCTCAAAACAAGTGCGAGACGTCACAAATCAATGGGAATCTACAGTGAAATGATTTAACAGAACAGCAGCGTGACGGAAATCGGGGCAATTCACAAATGACTGCTCTGAACTCATCTAGGACACAACAACTGAGTCAATAGTACGCAGGAATCAAACGGCGTCCTAATTAGATGAAGCCGATGTAAAACGGGATGAACTTTACAACATAACAGTATTCCACAAGCCTACTATTAAAACTGGGTTTTTGGTCTGTTTGCATTGAATGGTATGGCTGCTGAAAATATTAATTTTTGAATCAATCTTCATTTTGATAAATTTTCTTAAATTCCAAGATCAGGATTTTGGTCTGTTTTCAATAGATACATGAACAAAACTTCACTAACATTATTTGTAGCTCATCTGCTACACAATAATCTCAATAAGCTTTGTGCTTTGTTACTTTTGATATGAAACAAAGTCTCAGCTTTCAAATTCATATCCGCTGGAAGAAAAACTGCGGAAAGATGTCAATAAAGCTGCTTGCAATCAATGTCATGTAACATTACAATGAAAGACACTCAATGTCCATAAACTTGTTAGTTAGCTAGAAAAATACTTCTAGAGAGGAACATTTTGTTAAATATATGCAATATATTACACATTCATCATATCTTCAAATAATCTGTTGATTCTGTATTACTGTTTTGATTATTGTAATTATAGTATTTTTATTTTATTTATATTATGTTTATTTTTTTTATTCCTCACTTGAGCTCAAGGGGGTTCTGGTATGTGTTTCTGTTTGTTAATAAGTGAAAATAAAAATTAAAAATAAATAAAAAGAAAAGAAACTAGTTTATGGCAGCCACAATTCAAATGTTTATATTTTAACACCAAATTGGATTAAACCTAATTATATCATTAAATATAAAAACTAATATAAAATATACAAAAATCAAAACTTAATTTAAATATTTTTATACAACGTTGGTGTTAATCATATCTACAAATAAATAGCAATTAAATTTATCCTTTAATATCGATGTACTAACTGACAGGATACAGTATAGCCTACTGTAGTTTACAGCTTAAGTTCAGAGATGTGACTGACAAGCATATATATCTCTCCAAACGAACTGATATCAAATGAAAATTGAATCAAACTGATTCACAAAATCAGTATCAATCTCCAGCCCTATAGTGAACATCACTGCCATGATTTCATCAGAACACAATGTGACCGTCATCGTTCATCAGCACTTTCAATGGCCTGACTCTGGTGTCACTCAAGGCTCTTCCCACCCCACGGACGACTTCACACACCTGGGTGAGAACGAGCCGTCACACTCCTGCCAGAGTCCAGACAAAACACCTGCTCACATCACACATGCGTCACTGGCTGTGTCGCGACAGACATCGATGACTGTAGAAGCCTATGGTTGTCTTGAGGTGGGGGATTTTCTTTCACTTTTACTGCACTTTAGTGAAGATGAGCGTCGGTCTGATTCATTAAGAGAAAGCCTTGACGACAAGACGTACAGTAGCATAAACACCGATATGAAATATGTGCCAGGCAACAGTCTAATGAAAATTCAGAACGCTAATTTAAAGAAGTAGGAGTTTTCAAATAAATCCTTCTTTGCTTTTGATTCATCTGTGTTTCTACATCAAAGCTCATTTTCCTGCACTTTATTAAAGGCAAAGTTCAGCCAAAAATGAACATTCTGTCATCATTTACTGAGCCTCAAGTTGTACGACTTTCTTTCTTCTGCTGAACACAAAACAAGATATTTTGAAGAATATTGGGAAACAAAGTTGCCGGTAGCCATTCACTTACATTGTATTTTTTTCCATACTATGGAAGTCAATGGCTACCAGCAAAGATATTTTGAAGAATGTGGGTGAGCAAACAGTTTCTGGTCCCTATTGACATTAACTGGACCCATATTATTTTATTACCATAATTTCCATGGAAGACAATGGCTACCAGCAACTGTTTGGAAAATATTTGGGTATTTTTAAGAAGCTATTTTGAAGAATGTGGATAAGCAAATGGTTGTTGGTTCACACGGACTTCCATAGTATTTTATGTTCATACTACAGAAGTCAATGGCTACAAGCAAAGATATTTTTTAGATATTTTGAAGAATGTGGATAAGCAAACAGTTGCTGAACTTCCACAGTATTTTATTTCCTTACTATAGAAGTCAATGGCTGCCGTCAGCTGTTTGGTTACCAGCATTCTTCAAAATATCTTCTTTTGTGTTCAACAGAAGAAAGAAACACATACAGGTGTGAGGGTGAGTAACTGATGACACATTTTTCATTTTTGGGTGAACCCTTAAAAGGTGAAGTGTCTCATTTCTTCACCAAATGCAATCACAAAATTAGTTTTCGGACAGGAAAATTGGTTGAATCAATTCTCAGAAAAAACTGATGAACAAATGACTTTAACCTTTAACTGCCCAGACACCATTACAGCTGCAACATCTGCCGCACACCTCGATAAAAGTCTTTTCTATCTGAGAAGAATTTGCTCAACAGTTCTGACTTGAGTTCAGATCTTGCGTCGACATGTTGGAGCAGGGCGATGAGACAGTTTTAAACACCTGTCCCTCTCTCTCGCAGCGGAACAGACACGGCCGCACCAATAATTACAGCTATAAACACCTGAGGGGATCCGACGGGTTTTGATAATTTCCCAAATATTTCCGGCTCCATAAATAGCTGTGCAGATTCGTCCGCAGGCACTCGCTTCAAAGACCGATCAAATAGGTTCTCTTATCAATTTGTGTATTTCAACACGATTTGGTTTTCTTAAACACGAATGAATTAGACGGCAGTGATCGCACACTGCTTTCTTTGCAGTAGTGACGTGTGTTGACTATGCCTTCGGTTTTCCAAGGCGAGAAACCCATTGTGTCCTGATTGAAGTGGCAGAATGGGTTAAAGAGCTTTTTTCTTTAAAGAGGGTGTAATCCAGTGTCTGTTACTTATCGCTGTCAGTCAGAGAGCTGCTCTGGATGATTATGACACAAAGCCCATGTTCTTCTATTGTTTGCTCAAAGACTAAAGGCGGCTTGAACCATGAGCTCATGTCGATCGGGGCTTGTTCGAGAACACATGGCCCCGCTTTAACTTCAATTAATCGCTTCGTCTTTGGGAATGAAATACACTTGGAGTTTGAATGATAAACATATAAAGGATCCCTGAATACTGTGTAAAATCAACAGCTTAGCTGTGCATTGTGGGTAAAGAGATGTCCTTTACATGCCTCTGAGTTTGAATGCAGTACACAACTATATAATCTTCCCTTTTTAGGGACGAAGCACAGTTCTTGAATTTGGAAGATTTTATGGTTTCCATTCAGCTGGGATGTTTGAAAATAGCATTAAAAAAAAAAACTCTGATTGTGGCATGACCACCGATCAGGCTGTTTCCCGTAAGACATCTCTGACCCTCGAGGAGCTCGAGAACACTCACATTCACTGAGCAGCATTGAAGTTAAAACCATAGTTCACCCAAAAATCTAACTTCTATGAGTTTTTCTTGTGTTAATCACAAAAGAAGATACTTTGAAGAATGTTGGTAACCAAACAGTTGACGGTAGCCATTGTGTTAGTATGGAAAAACAATATGGAAGTCAATGGCTACCGGCAACTGCTTTGTTACCAACATTCTTCAAAATATCTTCTTTTGTGTTTAACACAAGAAAGAAACTCATACAGGTTTTGAGTGTAAATGATGACAGAATGCTCATTTTTGGCTGAACTATCCCTTTAAGAAAGACCTGGAACATACTTCAAAAAGTGAGACATGCTTTCATTTCACAGACATTCAGAGCCATCATCACCGTACCTACTGATGATTTCATAAAGACTTTGTGATTTGTCCAGTGCATATCCGTATATCTGTGCACTTTACAGTCGACGATGTTGCCATCCAAAAAACTTTATCTACAGCTCGATTCTATTCATCTCATAGTTTCAATAAAACAAGCACTACATGTGCAAGAAACATCTCAAAATATGATCAAGAACTGGTGTTACAGCTGTGCAATTACTACTTTATAAGAACATTTTTCAAGAAGGATTTTAACTACTGTACGAGCTAAAACCTGGATTTAGTTACTGTATGCACATTTTTCTTTATAAACACTTACATTCATAATGTCCACACAGTCACAATGCCACGGTGAAACACAACAGATAAATGACAAATAAGACAGTAATGTCGTGTAACATCATCAAAATGTTTTAGATTTGTCCGTTAATATAATGCACCATTGATTTGCGGTCAAAGGCATCAGTATGCAGTGACAAAGCTTGCACACATGCTCACACGCAATTGTGTTAATATTCCTCAAATGTGACATGTAAACAATGACTTTAAGATATCGTATGACTTAAAGGACCATGTCTGAATATCCAAATATTTTAAAACTGCTTTTCTGAAAAGCACATGCATCGCTGTAAGACTTAACAAATCTAAAGTAATGCATGAAAGTCTACTGAGCTTGAGATTCAAATTGCATCAGGCGGGACTCTCCAGGGCCCTTTTCTCAAGTCCTCTCGAGCTGTAGTGTAATTACAGGCCTGTCCCAAACTAACCAGACCTTCAGCGTGGTTCCCACACACCTGGACTCTAGTGATCAAATGCTAAAGGAAGGACAGCAGTGCTGTCATGAACTTACAGATGGCGAGACGGGTCCGTTCGGTAGATACGGCTCGGGCAGCATCAGGAACGGGTATCCAGAATACGGCGCTTTATACATTCCACCATCTTGATGTTTGGGCACTTGAAGTGAGAAAGCGAGACAGAACAATACAAGTTAAGTTGTGAAGTTATCGAATGTGTAAGGTGTGCAATTACCAAAAAATGAACTTCCGCTATAGTAAAGCCCTCATACTGAACTGTTCATGTTTGTTGTATTTATAGACTCCCTTGTAAATATATAATGATGATCAATCACAGATCCCCTTCAAAGCAGTTTCAGTTCTGGAGTGCAAATAATGGAAACAGATCAAACAGGCTTGAGATAAAAACAGCTTATTTAATGATGCAGATTTCAGGTTTTCCCCAAGAAAAGTCCATCAGTTACATCTCAGACCCAGATGAAAGTTTTTAATTTCCCCAATTCAACTTTTATCAAGCTGCCACAGACACATTTTAACACAGAAAGCTAAAATAGGCTAAGTACTACTTTGACTTGTTCCAAACGAGAAATATTGTCTGATTTAGTAAACGTCCGGGAACAAAACTAAGCAAAGCCACGCGCACAGATTTGTGCAAATAAACACACACAAACAAGCGGTTGCTTGTAGTTAAAGGTAAAAAGTAAAGCAGAGTAAAAACTCTAACCTCAAAAACTAAAAACAAAACAAACAAACCAAACGCGCATGGTTTGAGGGGAGACTTTACATCATTTTGAGCACTTCTGGGGACTGTGTGTGCGTGTGTGTGTGTGTGTGTGTGTGTGTGTCTCACCGTCGTCCAGATGTTCTCGTTTATCTGTGTAGATTCTCTGATCTTCCTGCTGTCCTCTTCTGATCACCTGCTCATCACAAACACACTTTATTTCACACACACACGACCACACATTCACAGCATCTACACACACATGAATGCGCTGACGGGGTCTTACGGCAGAGTTTGAGTTCTGGCTGATCTCGGATTCATTGACCAGAGATGATTTGAGATCAGCCAAGTCGCTCTCCGTAAACGAGCTCTCGCGGATCTTCTCCTCGTTATCCCCTTCATCTTTAAACGCGATCATCTCATCATTCGCCCCGAGATCATCTCCCCCTCCACCGTTCAGCTGCGGCATATTCGAGAGAACTTTATTAATGTACTTTTGATTGTTGTCGTCGCTCAGATGAGCGTTTGAGACTCGCGGGAGAGAGGAAAAGTTCTTTATGCTGTGACGATCGGCGCGACTTGAAAGTAACAAACAGTCGCGCTTTAGAACAGCGAAGATCAAAGAGACCGCCGCGTGATTGACAGCTGCGAGGAGCGAGGGGGGGTCCGCTCTTAAAGGAACAAGACACTCTTTAGTTTCGGGGCTTTTTGATGCAGAACGCACAACGTTACAAACTATCGTATCCGCACCAAAACAGTAAAGAAAGAATACTTTCAAATAAAATATGTGACCCTGGACCACAAAACCAGTCATAAGGGTACATTTTTTGGAAATGAGATTTATACATCATATGAAAGCTGAATAAATAAGCTTTTCATTGATGTATGGTTTGTTAGAATAGGACAATATTTGGTAGAGATACAACTATTTAGAAATCTGGAATCTGAGGGTACAAAAAATATAAAATATTGAGAAAATCGCCTTTAAAGTTGTCCAAATGAAGTTCTTGGCAATGCATATTACTAATCAAAAATTAATTTTGATATATTTACGGTAGGAAGTTTACAAAAAAATCTTCATTGAACATGATTTTTACTTAATATCCTAATGATTTTTGGCATAAAAGAAAAATAGATCATTTTGACCTACACAATGTATTGTTGTCTATTGCTACAGATATACCTGTGTTATTTATGACTGCTTTTGTGCTCCAGGGACACATATATGGAAGACCGGATGTTGACACTATTAGTTAATGATGACTAATTGAAATGTTTGAATAACTGAGGTAACTGAAAAATACTTTGTTTAGACCAGTCTCAGTTAAATGTGGAAACTTGTACTGAAATATAAAGTGGAGAGTTTGGCGCTTAAATAATTCTGTTAATTGGGAAACAATGGACCAAGAGGGAACCCATCATCAATGAGTTTATTGTGTTTTACCAAACAAACAATCAGTGTTGGGGAGTAACTAGTTACATGTAACTATTGTACATAATTTAATTACAAAATAAATGTAATTGTAATCAGTTACAGTTACTGAGTAAAAATGTGTTAATGATTGCAAAGGGGTTTACATCTGAATTTTTCACACACACACACACACACACACACACACACACACACACACACACACACACACACACACACACACACACACACACACACACACACACACACACACACACACACATATATTGAATTAGCTTCTTTCATAAATTGCATTGACTGCTCTAAAATATGAGACACCAATGTTTCAGGACACAGAATAGGACACATGCTTATTCGATAACTGTTTTATTTCCTATATTTGGGTTTTTTAAGCTTAACTGATTTTTTCCAAGCCATTGTTAGATGTCAGTGTTTGCTATGCAAAGATTTGATTTCCAAAACAGTATCATAGCTACTAAACTATTTCTTGTTATAGTTTTAAATCTGTATTTAACCTCAGAATGATCTCAAAGTAAGTCTGATTTTGTGGTGGCTGTGCTTTAAAATTAAATTATTAAAATCTTAATTCAAGTGATAAAGGATTTCGAAAGTGACAGTAATCAGTGTTGAATACTACTGTAAGGTTAAACCTGTCTGCTTTACGTTTCAAAATGATTAACAGTTAAAAACATTCATTAGGAATTTAGAAAAATAATCAAAAAGTAATCAAATGTAATCAGTTACATTACTTTAATAAAGTAATTGAAATAGTTACGCTACTTATTACATTTTAGGTTGGTAACTTGTAATCTGTAACCTATTACATTTCCAAACTAACTTTCCCAGCACTGCAAACAATAAACCACGAGGAAGAGCTCCAGTGTTGAAGTCATGGTTTTTGCATGCATTGGAAAATATTTGTCCCAAGTGTGCAGTCAACATACTTGGAAAACAACAACTAAACACACATATATATATATATATATATATATATATACATACATAAAGTGCTGCAGATTACTTGCAAATTGTAGTCTATTACTGATTCCAAATTACGTGACAAAAATTGTAGCTGGTAACGTAATCCATTACATTACATATTTTAGGTAATATAATCAGACTACTTTTTGATTACTTTTAGATTACTTTTAACCAACTTGTTTATCACATTGATTTAAATAGGGTACTCTTGTACCATATTGAGGTTGAATACAAAGAGAAAGAAAATATATTCCATTTGTTGTTATTAACAATATGAAGTGCATTAAACATTACATTATGTCAAGGTTTCCCAAACTGGAGTTTATGAAGAAACTGCAACAGGTACATGAAGTTAATGAAAAGCTAAAAATTAATTAAATCATTAAATCATAAAAAAGCTTTTACACTGACTAAAAAGCTATTACATGTTACGGTTACTAATTACCCATATAGGTTACTACACAGAATAGTGGCATACTAAATACATGTACTTTCTCAAATGATACACTTGTGGAATTGTTTGTAAATTATTGAGCAATCACCTTCTTGTGCATGACTTATTTTTTAGTTTTTAGTGTTTTGAGTTTTAATTGAAAAAAATTATGCCTTCCCATGCTGTGCAATAATATTTGAGTACATTTTCTGTCATGAACTACAGCTGGGAATAAGAATTAAATACAAACAAAAATGTGTCTTGTATTTGCATAAGGCTGCATATTTATACAATATCTTCCATGCATATTAATAAATGGATTAAAAATGGCCTGTTTAATGCATGCAAATCTAAATTATAAATGAGACCTTGTTTATTTGCCTTGATTAAATATAGACAGCTGCTTATCATGGAAGCAGTTTTTCTACATCATTTTCCTAATGATTTCTCAATGTTTTCCTACATTTTGCCATCTTAGCTCATATTTGCATGCTGTCAGACCGATAGCACTCTGGTTTTTACTCTTTGTTTCAGACTGAATAAGTTGGTTTATGTTCTAGTGTCAGATTTAGGGGCTGTTCCACAGCTGGCCTAGACCATTTCTTTCTCTTTAGCATTTGTCTTTTGTGTGACTTCAAATGTCAGAGTGTATTTTACCATTTTCTAAGCCACAGGGGCAGGAAACGCAAAGGTAACACGTTGACTGAGCTGCTATTAGAGAGCAAAAGCTGTTGTTACATTTTTGCCAGAACCTGAATTAACCCTCATGTTTGCTGAAAATGATAGTTAATGATCCTGCATTGGACTAAAATCAACTAACTTTGCTCACAGAGGGTATAACAACTTCCTCCCAAAAATTGTGATAATTTGTGTACTCTTTTGGGATTGTTTTCCACACATTGTTGCACTTGTGCTGTTCCCTGTCAAAAATGACTAGCATATACATATTTTTTAAATATATATTTCTTGTTATGTTATATTATTATCAATTATTGGATTCAATCTTTGCATCAACTTGTTCTATTTTAATTAGCACAGGTTTCGTATTTCTTTTTGGAGCTGATTGATCGTAGGCCTCATTGTTCACATCGTCAAAGTTATCCACAAATAATGTTTTTTCACTCAAAAACTGAATCAGGTCAAAAAAACTAAAAAATAAATAAACCTGTGCTAATTGAAAGAAAGTTTGAAACCAATATTTGGTAATAATATTGCATAACCAGAGATTTACAAGTGATTTTTAAAAAGCTGGTAATTTTTGTCCAGGAACACCAAGTTAGGTCAAAAATGTTAAGCACAGCACAATTAACTCTCTGTTGCTTGTTTGTGGATGAAATAATTCATTTGTGATGGTGCAATAGAAAGGGACAGTGAGAAATGAATGCAATCTCAAATCCTTGTGAATATTTTCTAAATCATTTTTAAAGACCAGAATATTCACCACTATAGAGACGATTTTGGTAGGTGACACATTTGGCAAAGCCTAGAAATAAAACAAGAGGAACAAGAGATGAGGAGTAGAATGCTGTTTGGGAGCTTTCCCAGCTACATTCAGAGTGGAATAAAACACCAGCGTCAGGCTGCGTTCCTCTGCCTCATTTCAATGGCACTGCAAGCTTTGATGGTTTCGAGGATAAATGCAGTTCCTAAAAATTACATACTGCGCTTCCTAAATAATCTCCAGGCACATTTAAGTAGCAAACTAATTAAATCACATCCTATAACTGAGGTCGAGCCACATCCAAAGGAACACAGTTTAACTCAAGCCACTTATTGGCCGCACCCTTCGAGCGATGGCGTTCTGCTGTCAGATACACAACGGTCAGTGCTTTCCTGCCTCAGAGGGATCCAGAAACATGATGATTGCATTGAAGTTTGGACATTTCAGCACACAAGTGTACTGTGGACTCTCAAGGCCGACGCTGGGCATCTCCATCATGCTGCTCAGCTCAGCTCAGCTCAGCTCAGGAGAGACCTGTTGTTGTAATCTCTCTCTCTCTCTCTCTCTCTGGCAGGAAACAAAGGGGCTTGTTAATGCAGAGACTTGCCTGAGCCTTTGATGTGAAGCACAACCATTCAAGCCTCTGCGCTTCACACACGTAACACACACACACACACACACAACGCTCGAGACCTGCACTGACACACAAACCGAGCACGCTCATCTGCACACGCGTGCATAACACATTAATGAAAACACATAATCTCTCTGCCTTCTGCCTGTAAACCGACACGGGGCTTCTATTTTAAGATGCGCGAGATTTGATCGTGCAAAAACGTGCTGCACTGCTGCAGTTCACCTCAGTGGAAAGTTCAGTTTATAAATGTTACTTTGTGAGCATTAGCAGCATCGTTCGGTTGCTTTCACAGAAACATTATTTTCCATGCAATCTCAACTTTTTCCACGAACTTCATGAGGACATTTACAAAATGGAAAAAGGGGTTAACTGACTTTTCTTAGGGTCAAAGTAAATTACTAAATCAGGTGCATCTCCTTAATTAAAAAAAAAAAAAAAATGCATTTACTGAAATGTGCTTCTCTACTTGATTGGCTTCAGGATCATGAAGTGGCAACAAACAGAAAACGTTTTATTGTATAAAAAGACAAAAGTTCCTTTGAACATCAAAATGTATTGATCTCATACAACAATAATATGCAAAATACTGTATTAGCATTTGACATTGTTATAAATGAAGGATGAATTTGAAGAAAAAGACTGTACTGTATGATGAGACATCTACAACAAAAAGCCATGGGAAGTGTTTCTCCTCCTTTTAAATTGTATTTTATACCATGCATAATTATAGGGCTAATTGCATTTTATTGTTTGCATTTATCATTTTTCCTCTGCTGTCCATGAACTGATCAGAACAGACTTGAGACCTGTTTTTGAGAGCAACTGCTTTAGAAGTACATTTCACATGATCTCCAAACCTGAGGTGGAAAGTCTTGAAATAAAATGCAAAATTGTAATGCCCTTTAAAAGAGCACACATTTTACTATGCAAACATATACATTTGAATAAGTAAAAACTTAGCAGGAGTATTAACTTGCAGTTACAAGAAAGCACATTCATGTCGTCCCATTGCACACCACAAAATGATCCTACAAGAAAAGGAAAGTCTGCATAAAATATCACAACATACTGTGTTAATGAAGCAATTTGTTGCACTGAATTTTCACAGGTGTTTCTGTTTTTTGACTGTAGAGTTAAACAGTCAAACAGTTTGGGTTAAATTAATGTCTGTTCTCTGGTTTATTTCTTACAGTAGAAGAATAAAAGAGGTTCATCTGGTGGTGAAGTCTCCTGTTGGTTTCTCAATGCCTTGCTTTGTGAAAACAAACAGAAAAGCAGAAATAATTGAAATGCTCTGTTGTTTTTACAGCTAATACTGGCTGCATGAACTATTAATGTCAGTATCAATTTGACAGCAGAAATGAGATTTTTAGCACATACATCACTTCTACACTAAATCCCTCTTCTTATTGAGAAGCTGCTTCATGGCTGTTTGGGGATCAATAGTTTCACTACAGGACCTTCAGATGTATAGAAAAAGAGAGAACTAGATGCCAGAGAGACATCAGTCTTCATGCATATGCTCTATTAAATGTTCAATAACATGAATGAAGTATGACCACATCAATCTTATTATATGTGGCATGTATATGCTTTTATAAGTGCTGATTATAAAAGGGTTATCATGGTCAAAATATTCTTTTTTTACCTTGACAATGAAAAATCACTTGAGGTTACTTTTACATCAGCACATCTGTGAAACTACACATGTGGATTATTTATCCAGTCATCTTCTGTCAACACTGCTACTGTTTACAGATAACTGATTCCTGCTTCTGATAATATACTGTATATGATTGCATCAGTTCTTCTGAATGTCACTGGATTCTTATCAGTTCTACACACATCATCATGATTCAGATGTTAGCAGAGAGTACTAATAGCAGCTTGAATGGATGCGTATCATCACAGCAGTGAACTAAAACTGAAACCACTAAAAAACATTTACATTTCTTGAAATAAAATAATCACGAAATGTCATAAAACAAAATATAAAAAAAACGTTTTTATTTCATTTAATTTCCAAGGCAACATTTGTCATTTTAATTTAGTTGAACTTGATAAACTAAAACAATAAAATCTAAAATAAAATTTATGAAACTATGTAGACAAACAAAAAGTACCGAAAATGACAAAAACACACAAGAAAATTACTAAAATGTAACTAAAATTAAAACAAAAATTGATTCAAATATTAATAAAATCTATAAGAGTATCTCAATGATACTATAATAACATTGACGTATGTGTTTCTGACTTTAGTATTCTAACATTGATATTATAATATTCTATATAATTAATATTCTAATAATAGTATTATAAGATTTGGAGAATGGATGGACTGATATCACAGCATTCATTATTGCCATCTGGTTTTTAAATACATTTTTAAATTGTTATTTTTTAAATTTGAATTAAAAAATTAGTTTAAAAATGAGTTGATAAAATGAGTTGAACTGTTTAAAAACAGTTGAGCATTATAACTAGCTGGCTGACAGAACTTCATAGTCAGTGCTACACAATGCCTTCATTTTTATAATTAATGCAATTAATTCAAACAGTTGTAAAAACATTTGTATAATTTTATGTTTTTGGGAACAGAAAAATCATTTTAATCTTTTAAAACTTGAAGCAGTATCACATCTAACCTCACTGTTAACATGATCCAGACATTCCTGTATCTAAATCTACAATTATGAAACATTAATGTCATTGTGCCTTTCTAGTTTCATTTTAAAATTCAGATTATTATTGTGCAGGACTCATCTGGTGGGATCTTGAAGAACGAGCAGCAGTTATGATTTGATTCACTGCATTAATTGCTAGCTTGTTTTTTTCCCTTGGAGGAGATTGAAGAGCCGTGTCGAGCTGGTGTGGTGTGTTTGTAGTGGTGAGAGGGCGAGGACTCGATGTTTAACAGTGGCTTTGGGGCCAGTGTTTCCAGAGCACAGGGACACTGATGTGGCATTGGACAGGATGTAGATTCTTATGATGGATAACTGTTTAGGTCTTTGAGTGAACACAAACCACCGCATGTGTGTGTGTGTGTGTGTGTGGCTCAGGTTTTGTCTACATTGTGAAGACCTGATGTGATAGTAAGAGCTGAAATCAGCTCCAACAACAGCTTTACAACCAATTCATGTCTTCTTAAAAAATGCTTTTTGATTGAGAAAGGTTTGTTCGTGGGCTTACGGGATAGAAAATAACATTAGCTCAGGTTAAAAAAAAATTCAAGTCAATGGAAAGTCCCCTCCGTGACAGAAAAACACGTGTGTGAACATGTCTGTGTTCACGACTGATGTACATGTTAATTATGTGTTCTCCATATGAGGATTATTAACTGGAAGTCAAAAGTGGTATTTTTTTGGTATTATGGTTTCTTTCATTTTACAGAAAATTATGTACAAGATGCAATATTTGTTTATTTCTATTTCTGATTTGTGAACAATAAAACAAGAAATAAAGAAAGAAAGAAAGAAAGAAAATAAAGAAAGAAAGAAAGAAAGAAAGAAAGAAAGAAAGAAAGAAAGAAAGAATATTGTAATGTGGTAAGTATTTTTTTTAATTCTCCCCTCATTAAGCAGGACATGGGCAAGAAAATGAAAAAGAAAAAAAATCCTTTCAAACTGCAAAAGCTCTGGGAAAGCAGGCATGTTGCATGTGTTAATTCATGCTCCCTTGATTGCGTTTGACATTTATTAATAATCCAGTTACTAAAGCATCAGACTGTAAGACGAGGAGCCAGAAGAATTCAGAGACATACTGCTATTGAGCAAAAAACTAAACTAGAGCTAATCCATTGAAATCCAGCTTGAATGCTCATGCATGATTTATTTTTAAACTCTTTGTATATGAATGCTGGAGAAACTGATCATTATTTCCTGGAAATTAACATTAGATTAAAGAGTTAAACATTCTTGGATGTTTTGAACAGACAGACAAACAAACAAATGATTAGATCTACATCTAAATTAACTGGTTTTATTCAGGTCTAAAATAATATTAAACATCACTGAACCAAAGTACATACACTGATTTATACCAACAAAACTATGTGTTAAAGTAAGTAGAAATAGCTCTTTGGTTACTTTTTCCTCTTTAGGCTCAGCATGTAGTAAAGACATAAAATGAAACATATATTATATAATTATTAACACAATTATGATAATAATTATTATTAGTATAGCACTGTTATTAGGTGTCTCTTACAGTGTGTCTTCATTGAGTGTAAGTATAAGGACACATGAGGACAGTAAAGCTCTTCTGACTCTGGTTCTGAGAGGAAAGCTGAATGTGACTGACCCCTTTAGGTGCAGAGCAGGAACGTCAGGTTCATCAGCAAAGAATACTGCACTCTTCAAAATAAAGCTTCCAAAAGAGGGATGCCACAGAAGAACCTTTCCTGGCTCCTCAAAGAACCCTTTTGTGAACCTTACTTTAAACAAAAAACTTTGTTCCCCCCAATATAAAGACACTTTAGTGCAGTAGAAAGATTCCATGGATGTTAAAGGTAATTCATGAAACCATTGATGATAATAAGGAAATACAACCTTTATTCTTGAGAGTGAACTCTCACACTCACTGGATTGCATCTCAGAACTCTTGAGAGAAGTGAGAGAATGAGAGAATTCGATAGGAAATGTCTGAGTTCATATCAAGATCTTACATTTAAAATCCAAATAACAGAACGTTTCGTCAAAAAACATGATTAATACTAAATAAATATATAAATAAAGTCCAAAGAAGAGAACATTTCTTCAAAAACATGATTAATAACAACTAACTAAATAAATAAATAAAATCCAAAGAACAGAACATTTCTTCAAAACATGATTAATAACAACTAACTAATTAATTAACTAACTAACTAACTAACTAACTAACTAACTAACTAAATAAATAAATAAATAAAATCCAAAGAACAGAACATTTATTCAAAAACATGATTAATAACAACTAAACTAAATAAATAAATAAAATCCAAAGAACAGAACATTTCTTCAAAAACATGATTAATAACAACTAACTAATAACTAACTAACTAACTAACTAACTAACTAACTAAATAAATAAATAAAATCCAAAGAACAGAACATTTCTTCAAAAACATGATTAATAACAACTAACTAACTAAACTAACTAAATAAATAAATAAAATCCAAAGAACAGAACATTTCTTCAAAAACATGATTAATAACAACTAACTAACTAACTAACTAACTAACTAACTAACTAACTAAATAAATAAATAAATAAAATCCAAAGAACAGAACATTTCTTCAAAAACATGATTAATAACAACTAACTAACTAACTAACTAACTAACTAACTAACTAACTAACTAAATAAATAAATAAATAAAATCCAAAGAACAGAACATTTCTTCAAAAACATGATTAATAACAACTAACTAACTAACTAACTAACTAAATAAATAAAATCCAAAGAACAGAACATTTCTTCAAAAACATGATTAATAACAACTAACTAACTAACTAACTAACTAACTAAATAAATAAATAAATAAATAAAATCCAAAGAACAGAACATTTCTTCAAAAACATGATTAATAACAACTAACTAACTAACTAACTAACTAACTAACTAACTAAATAAATAAAATCCAAAGAACAGAACATTTCTTCAAAAACATGATTAATAACAACTAACTAACTAACTAACTAACTAACTAACTAAATAAATAAAATCCAAAGAACAGAACATTTCTTCAAAAACATGATTAATAACAACTAACTAACTAACTAACTAACTAAATAAATAAATAAAATCCAAAGAACAGAACATTTCTTCAAAAACATGATTAATAACAACTAACCAACTAACTAACTAACTAAATAGATAAATAAATAAATAAATAAAATCCAAAGAACATAACATTTCTTCAAAAACATGATTAATAACAACTAACTAACTAACTAACTAACTAACTAACTAAATACAAATTAGTATTATGCTTGATGCAAATTTACCTAAACAAATAAATAAACACATAAATAAATGCATACAAATTAGTATTACACTTGATGCAAATTTCCAAAAAAATAAAAATAAAGAAAGAAAGAATAAAAGAAAGAAAGAAAGAAAGAAAGTAAAGAATTGTTGTTGGTTCTTCACTGAACAGATCTGAGCTGTGTTTTAACCAGACACCGTCAGCACACATTCACACACTGAAAATAGGGTTCAATTGTTACCGTAAAGAGCTTTTTCTACCTGATTGAACCCATAAACATTAGTTCTGTTGATATTGATATATGCTGAATGCTTCAGTGATGTTAAATATTTTAGTTTAAATGACTTCCATTTTTCTCAGTACATTAAAACATGCTGATTTTTGTGTTTTCTTTTCTTTCTTTTTTTTCTTTTTACAAAAGTCAACAGGATTTGATTTCAACACATGTTTGAGGTCATTTTCTACCAATCTCAGCAGCAGAAATTCATGAAAGAATGATGAAATGATGGAGAAGAGATTTCTAACCCTGAATATTTGTATTTAAAACACTGAAAGAGAGGGTCACCTCAAACTGTTCAAGGATCTATTTCTGCTCTAAATCAATGAATTATGTTATCACAAGCTTTTTGTAGCATGCACTGTAAAAAACATTCATTGATTCATGTGAAATGTAAATATAAAGTAGTCCTATCTTTTGATTTTAAACACGTGTAACACCTCATATGCTGTATTTCTCTGTGTGAGGAAAAGCTAATATAGTTCAGTATTAGTAACAGATCATTTAGTCACAGTGTGGCTGAAACCAGAATAAGGGGGAAACTATCATTTTTACCTCATTAAAAACAGAACTGATTATATTCAGAAGAAGCACTTCAGATGTTCTATTCAGAGTAACAGAGAGTTAAAGTGCTTTCACTGTAAATCTCATTTACTTTATTATACATGCTTGTCAATATAGCACACTTTTGACAATTCAAGTAATTGCATTTAATATAAATGCATTTTATTTCATTCTATTTAATGAATTCTTTTATTTCTATAATAAGTAAATCTTTTAAAAACAGACGTTTAGGTCAGGTTTGAAATGATAAAGTTATTGCCAGAGCTGGGTTGTAATTGATTACATGTAATCTGGATTATGTAATCAGATTCTAAAAAATAAGTACTTGTAATTAGAAAATATTACATCTTATAATGCTCATAATCAGATTACAGTAACTTTTTATGGATTACATGATTACATATTATTCACACAGTGGCAGTAAATGATTCATAATGTATTGATTCTCCCTAATGCTTCTTTCTTCTCTTTATTATTTTCCTTTCTAAAAATCCTATTGTGTGTCAAACATTAAGCTTGAACTATATTCACAAACGTCGTATAACTACATTTGCAAACCATGCTTCTGAATTTGAGGGAAAAGCACCTCTCAAGCTGTTAGACCGTGTGTGAAACAAATAATTCTGCACGTTACTGGTAACTGTTCAATAGATTCTGGAAATCTGGACAAAGATATTTCAGACCTGGAAGACTTTGGGTGTGTATGTCATTACTGTTTTCATGTTTATTAATGTTTCTTCATGTAATGCAGGGATTCCCAAACGTTTTTGTCAACCAAACCATTAAAATAAAATATTTACTTGAAATCTGAGGAAGTTAATATTCCAATAATTAAACAATTTGCATGTTTACAGTTTTCTGATGGTTAAATTGACATACAGGTAAACAAATAAAATATTTACATTTTGAGCGTTCAAGTGTTTCAATTATTTTTATCTTACATTTTTATGATTTAATTAATTATTATCTTTTTTAACTCACAAACCCTCTGCAGTTCTTACATTAAGCCCAGTCTGGGAAAAACCGGTGTAATATCATGTTTAATGCATTTTATGATGTTGATATCAAAAAATGAAAAGACATTTTCTTTCTCTTTGCTTTTTTATTTAAACATGTTACGATTAGTAAGTTTAAAACAAGCTAGATAAAAAGTAATGTAAAAGTAGTCAGAATACATGAGAAATGAGATTACGTTACTAACTACAGTTTTCATCTGTAATCAGTAATCATAACTAGAGTTTGTAAGTCATCTACCCAGAGCAGCTCATGGACAAAACATCTACAAAAAGATCAAAACACTAAATACATTTTGTCCTTGTCTAGAAAAATCAACTATTTTTTATACGACATAAAATAGATGAAAATTTACCAATAAATAAATAAATAAACAAATACAAATTATTATTATTCTTAATGCAACTTTACAAAAAAAAAT
>CM049859.1:3233696-3315580 GCA_027422415.1 Schizothorax lantsangensis
TTTGTCAACAGACTGCCTATCACCACACATCTCTCCACAGCAGCACATTCGTCTTCACGTTCGCTCAGCTTTGATAATCATCTTTCTCGCTAGAAGCAAAACAAAAGGCAGCAGAACAAAGATGCTGAAGTGTGCGGTGATTCACCTCATTTAAAGACAAACCACAAACGCTTGACATTTGTGATACCTTTCAGAAGACAGGAAGCAAGCTGTTTCTTGCTCTTGTGATGTCAACAACTTGAGTAATGTAGTGGAAAAGCATTATCTGACGCTTCAGATCAAGAGCTGGACTGGATTGTTGTGTTATTCACAGCAGATGTGTTGATTGTGGAGGTGTGCACCACTTATGAAACCCTGAACAGACTACATCACGGTGGATGGCAACAGAATCATGTTTTTGTTGCTGACGTAACTACACATTAACTGTGAAGAGCTGATTCAAAAATGCACTGCATGCTAATATAGATGTGGTTCTAAACACAATCATTTCTTTTTCATGGCAGTGTGTTATTAAAATGCATTGATGCACATCAGTTTTTCCGTCTGGTTCTCATGAGAGCACCTGGAGATTTGGTTTGGTGCTCATGCACACTGCACATAAGACCCATTAAATGTAAATATAAACAATACAATAATGAATGATTCATAATAATAGTAATAATGGTGTAATTGCACTTTATGTATTATTTTTTTTTATAAAATAAGAACAAAATAATAAATAAAATGTGATAATACTACACTCTAAAAAAAAAAAGTTGGGCAAACTTAAAATTTTAAGGCAACCAGCTTCAGCAGATTTTTGAGTTTTCTCAACTTCTTGTTTTAAGTTTATACAACAAAAAGTTGAGAAATTTCCTAAAAAATAAGTTGAAAAAACTCAAAAATCTGCTGAAGCTGGTTGCCTTAAACTTTTAAGTTTGCCCAACTTTTTTTTTTTTTTTTTTTTTTACAGTGTATTATATAATACAACTATTTTATAGTGCACTTGCAGAGTTTCTACAAGTTTTAAGGCAAATTGAAGACCTTTTTTAAGACCAATTAAAGAAAATGTAAGAAATAAATCAAAGGGAACTCAATACGTCTTTATGTTCTCTAAATTTTGCTAACATTAACATTTGCTAAATGTATTAACTAAGTTTTTCATGCCCCATTGACAGATATTAGTTCTTGTTTTAAGCATAAACTCACTTAATTTGGTTCAGTTTCTCAAAAAAAAAAAAAAAAAAAGCCCACAAGACTTCACATCTTTAATTTGCATCTCAAAATGTATCTTGATTTAAGAATGTTTAGGTATTTGTATTGGAAAACAAGACAAAAATACTGATTTTGTTTTTTTTTGCAATGTATGCAACTTTTAATGCCTTGACTTTATGTAATGTAAGAACTTTTAAGGCTTTGAATTGAAGAGCAGATTAAGACTTTGTAAGACCTGCAGAATCCCTGTATTAGATCTATTCTTCTACATAATATTGACATATTCAGTTTATAGGAAGCATAATATACCAGCCCTACAGTTACAGCATGAAATAACATTTAAACCTATAACATTTTACACAGACTAGATAGTAGTAGAAGCAGTATTTCTAGTGATTTACATTTACATTTACATTTAATCATTTAGCAGACGCTTTTATCCAAAGTGACGTACAAATGAGGAGAACAATAGAAGCAATCAGACCATCGAGAGAGCAACAGTATACAAGTGCCATGACAAGTCTCAGTTAGTCTAGCACAGTACACGTAGCTAGGAATTATTATTATTATTTTTTTTAAATAGAATAGGTAAGTGTTAGTATTAGTTATTCTATGTGTGAATTATAATTAGCAGTGAGCATCTCTATGCACTACTCACTTCAGTGCCTATGAAAGACAAGGTCATTTCTTCATTATCCTCACCTGAAATGTTACATGACAGCGTAGAGCGGCATCCATCACACCATTAGCTGTTTGTACAGACCTATTTCTTACTATTGCTGTTACTATAATTGTTGCACATAAATATACATTTTATATGTAAGTTATATGCTCTGCTCTCAACTTTGAAATTTGCCGTCTCTTGTTGAGACACTGCAGGTTCTTACATAATTAAACACATTTCTTGCCCATGAAACTTATTTAAACTTCATATGAAATGCATGATGAAAATGTGTGTAATATTTTACAAACACAACAAAACAACTTTATTTTGTTAACTCAAACATAGCTTTAAAATGAATGGCGAGGACTTGCCACCCTGGGTCACATGACTATAAATGATAAATGACTTCCCTGAAGTGACTATTGTTGTATGTACTGTTTGCCAGCAGATCTGAGGAAGGGTCAGTGGCACAGCAGGTCAGTCCTGGGCTCTTATGCAAAAATGATTTAACGGGCCCTAAACAACAAATGCAAAAAGGTGATTAGACATTCACTGTAGGGTATATGAGGAAAAAACCACACCAAACACACTGCTTCACAAAGGACATTTATATGGGATCTATTCATTTGAGTGTTTGTAAGGCATGTGAGATGTTAGTTGTATTTAGCACACTTAAATATTTCCATAGCTTATTCACATGCATCCTCTTTTCTCATCTATTGTAATAGTAAACAGTAAGCGAGCTTAGAAAAACATGACCAGACATCCGTCTTTGACTAATCAGAAGCTCAGCACACGAACCCCTGCAGATGAAGATGTTCAGACTGAACAGAAGTCATATCTCAATGCTCCTTTCATCCCAGAGCGCCAACTAAACACTAACCAACAGGATTTCAGTGCTCAAATCACATTTACTCAGACTAAACCATATCTATCAGTGACACATTACAGTGGATTCATAAAACCCATTAAACTGGATTATAGATTTGATTCCATCTTAAGAAATCCAAAATAACAGCTTATTATATACATTTATTTGTATTATAATTGTCCACACATCATATGCACCTAATAAATGAACAATAATGCATCACTATCACTGTAACTTTCTTTTTTAAATAATACTTTAACAATGAGACAAAACAATTACTGTTATACTGGGATGTTCACAGAAACCACTTTACACGTGACATTCACACAGATGAACAGAGAGGACCAACGCACATCATTTATATACCTCCTTCATGCTGTCTCCTTCGCTCGCTTAATATTGAGTGTTTTACTTATGCAGCTTCAGCTCAGTTTGCTGTCCATTTATATTCAAAATGCTGCCATCATCTGGACACTTTTCATAATAACAGCATGTGGTGCTGCTCATGCATATACTGTATGTACAACAGACCTTTGTGTATTAAAATAATCACACACACACACACACACACACACACACACACACACACACACACACACACACTATAGTTGCCACCATGTACTTTTTTGAAAATAAATTAATACTTTTATTCAGCAAGGATGTGTTAAATCAATAACAAGTGATAATGAAGACTTATATTGTTAAAAAGGATTTTTTTTATTTTTGTTTTTACTTTTGAACTTTTTATTCATCAAATAATTCTGGACAAAGCATCACAGGTTCCAAATAAGAATATTAAGCAGCACATAATAAATAATAATAAATCAGCATATGAGAATGATTTCTGAAGATCATGTGACACTGAAGACTGGAGTAATGATGCTGAAAATACAGCTTTAATCACAGGAATAAATTATATTTTAAAGTATATTAAAATGGAAGAAAATACACACACTGACAACATGCCACAATAAAAACGTTTTATTTTGAGAAAGTTCTCTTTTGAATTTGATATAGTTTATAGTTTAGCATCCATCAGGCATCAAAAGCTTCTGAATAATCTACATTGTCTTTATTGATTCCAGTGGTCAATCAGAACCATTATTTAGAGCATTGCAGTCTTCTGGCAAAGAGGAGGAATGAGAAGAAAACAGAATAAACTACACGAGGCACAGGAAAATGACAGTAATTCTGAAAACCTGATGTACAGACGCTCCAGAGGTCCTCTCACTTTCACAATCAGATGAATGCAGAATGACACCAAAAATGAGATGAAGGTCCAAACTTGGATTGAATTTGAGAAAGCAAACAAGACTAGACTATTAAAATCCTAAAGAAGCCAGAAGAGCCTTATGAGAGTATACAGGTGCATCTCAATGAATTAGAATGTCGTGAAAAAGTTCATTTTTTCTTGTAACTTATTTCAAAAAGTGAAACTTTCATATATTTAGATTCATTGCATGTAAAGTAAAACATTTCAAAGTTTTTTTTGTTTTAATTTTGAGGATTAGAGCTTATAGCTCATGAAAGTCAAAAAACAGTATCTCAAAATATTAGAATATTTACATTTGAGTTTCAATAAATGACCATCCATACAGTATAAATTCTGGGTATCTCTTTTCTTTCAAACCACAATAATGGAGAAGACTGCTGACTTGGCAATGATCCAGAAGACGAACATTGACACCCTCCACAAAGAGGTCCCAGAGTCTGGAGGAAGAGTGGAGAGGCACAGAATCCATGTTGCTTGAAGTCCAGTGTGAAGTTTCCACAGTCAGTGATGATTTGGGCTGCCATGTCATCTGCTGGTGTTGGTCCACTGTGTTTTCTGAAGTCCACAGTCAACGCAGCCATCTACCAGGAGATTTTAGAGCACTTCATGCTTCCTTCTGCTGACAAGCTTTATGGAGATGCTGATTTCATTTTCCAGCAGGACTTGGCACCTGCCCACACTGACAAAGGTACCAAAAGCTGGTTCAATGACCATGGTGTTACTGTGCTTGATTGGCCAGCAAACTCGCCTGACCTGAACCCCATAGAGAATCTATGGGGTATTGTCAAGAGGAAGATGAGAGACACCAGACCCAACAATGCAGATGAGCTGAAGGCCACTGTCAAAGAAACCTGGGCTTCCATACCACCTCAGCAGTGCCACAAACTGATCACCTCCATGCCACGCCGAATTGAGGCAGTAATTAAAGCAAAAGGAGCCCCTACCAAGTATTGAGTACATATACAGTAAATGAACATACTTTCCAGAAGGCCAACAATTCACTAAAAATGTTTTTTTTATTGGTCTTATGAAGTATTCTAATTTGTTGAGATAGTGAATTGGTGTGTTTTTGTTAAATGTGAGCCTAAATCATCACAATTAAAAGAACCAAAGACTTAAACTACTTCAGTCTGTGTGCATTGCATTTATTTAATACACGAGTTTCACAATTTGAGTTGAATTACTGAAATAAATGAACTTTTCCACGGCATTCTAATTTATTGAGATGCACCTGTAGTGTTACTCAAACCCACCTAAAACCGAGGGCTGACCAAATATCTGCAGAATTATCAGAGATCCAGCTTCTGTTCAGCTTCACTTACTTCTCTCACAGTTCAGATACAGACAGACATCAGCCCTTATACGTAATACCTAGCTACATGCAACACTCCATATTAGCAGTGTTGAAGTAACGCATTACAAGTATTTTCAAATAACTAGTAAAGTAACGCATTACATTGTAATTTTCAAGAAAGCATCTGAGTTACTTTTTCAAATAAATAGCACCACTTACTTTGTTTTCCATGACTGACAGCTCTCCTGTCCTCGTGTTGAGAGAAATCAGGAGTGAGTGTAGACGTGTGTGTGCACAAAAACAGATTCAGTATTCCTCAAAATGAATAAAACTCAGAATATGACACAAACCTGCAATAACTAAACATGTTAAATAACACAAATATCCTTATTTAGTATTTAATCCCATTTTATAAACCCACGTCTTTGCTGCTGACCTTCAATGATCCAATTCAACCATACTAATAAACAAAAATGACTTTAGATAAACATAACATTTGTGTTTCTTGTTTTTTTTATTATTAGGCTACTGAAGAGTATTGAACTTTCTTCTCCTGCGTCATATTCTTCATGCAATCCAGAATGGCATGAGCTGCGTCCTCTAATGTACAGACGTGAATTCACATTTCCTTCAGCCTGACGCTTATTCATTTCACTTTTCTTACATTTGCAAAAAATAGAAGTTTTTATATTAAAAATAAACAAGCAAACCCAGCCAAGATGAGAAAAAATAACACAAAAGACACATTACTTTCTGTAAAAAGTAACTAAGTAATGTAATTAGTTATTTACAAACCTGCACTCTTCAACAAATTAAACACTAGAGATGTTCTTCAAAGCCTACTTAATTAACATTAGCTGTTCCTGATCATCACTGAGAACTTCAGGTTCATTTGCCATAGGAGCAAGCCATAGGAAGGCCACATGTCAGCCATGACAATAAATAAATAAATAAATAAATAAAATAAAGAAGAACTGGCTCAAATCTGGCCCACATTTATTTTAATTCTGGCCCAGATTTGGCATTTGGGCAGTCCGGTCCTGTTTGCCAGATTTGGGTCTCAAGTAAACCTTAGCATTGCTGCATGTAAGCCAACCAAATAAAGCAAAACTGGCCCTAATGTAGGCCACAGTTGATTTTTATTGTAACTCTGGTCTACCCACATTCCTCATGTCGCCCACACGCTGCATAGAATGGTGGCATTTTGGCTGTGGTCCACATGCAAGCCACTGCACAGCCATTTGAGCTAATAATGAACCAAATAAACCATAAATATACATTATTTGGGCTACACTAAGCCTTAAGTGAGTAATGCATCAACAATACTAAACTAAAGATACATTTTAAAATGTATTCCCCAAATGTTCAAATAAGTTCCAGAAACGTGTCCTACTTGGTAAAATCATCCTGCCCCAGGTTTTGCACAAGCAGCAATTCAAATGTCACAGATAAATATTCAAAGACACATTCCAATACTTTAAAAATAGTCCTTCACAAGTTTGAACCTAAACGCTTCTCACTCAGACTCTACCTACACAGTAAGTCTGTCAGTGTCACGGCTACACTGTGTTAAAGAGCACACGATGAAGATGAAAGGTTACATATCATAAGTCTTTAATCCAACAAGGGTAAATCCAAACACAATGTAGCACAGCAACATTTAAGACATGTAGACGTTAGACCAGACAAACTTAAAGTGAACATACAGGAACTTAAGTGCTCAGACCAAACAAGGATAATTAACAATCAACACAACAAGGGAAACGTGCAAAAAGAAAACAAAGTCCAAATTAACAGAAACCGTGACAGTAAGAGCTATCATTATAGTGCACTTCTGTTTTTATGCTGCACAGTACACATATAAAAAACTGCCATTAAATTGCTGGGTATGTAGCCTTCTTAAGACTCATATCTAGATCATCCTGCATCAGTTAACTGTGTTGTATCCTACTAAAAGTAGCCAAATTCTATTAGGCCATATTTACAATTTCAAACTCACATTTCAATTAGCCAGAGTCAAGTGCAACATCCAAACCATAAGTGGCCCTCATCTGTTAATATAATATATGGGGCATTTTTGCCATGTCAAATGTGGGATAAGATAGGCTTACACACTGATTAGCCAGTGCTGACTGTGCCGTATATTTGCCAAAAGTGGCCCAAATTGTTATTAATTATTTGGGCAATATTTGTCATTTTATATACGGGCCACCTTAATCTCACAGCCACATTAGCCAGCGCTTTCTGTGCCATATCTTTGCCAAAACTGGCCCAGATACGCTTTAATATACATGGGTCACATTTGCTGAAACATATGTGGACGATATTTGGTTTACAGGCTGATTAGCCTTTGTCGATTGTGCCACATTTTTGCCAAAGGTGGACCACATTTGGCACTATTTGGGCCATATTCACTATTTATCACCTGGGCCACTTTAGGGTCACATTCAGATTACACATTGCCGTGAACACCACATCTTTACCTACAGAGGCCCACATGTGATTTGATACATATATTTTGTATGGGCCATAAGAAGGCCAGAAGTGCCATATATTGACTTAAGTGGCCCACATCCGCATGCTATCTGGGTTCTCTCTTCCATTCCTTTTTAACTGGTTGTTGGGAGTTAATATTGCATATTGAATGGCAGTGCTGGGGAAAGCTACTTTTAAAAGTAATGCATTATAATATTGCATCACTCCATTAAAAAGTACTAACCACAGTACTGACCACACACGTCACACACCGGATGTGTGTGCGCACTCAGATCACTTGGACATGGTTGTGTACAAGAGGTAAAAAACGATATAAATACTGTTCGTTTTCTCACACAAACCGCTCGTTTCGTGTCTTAGGCCATCAATGTGTAGTTACGATGGGGAATTGTTTAATTTGGATTTCTCTGTGCATGTTCTTTTTCCCTCTTATAGAGACAGTGACCTATACCTGCCATTATATGACTGACAGACTAGAACGGTTTGACCTAAAAATATCAAAATTGGATCTACTGAAGAAAAAAAGACACCTACATCTTGGATGTCCTTGGGGTAAGCTGATAGATACCAAATTTTAATTTCAAAGTGAACTATCCCTTTAATGGATAAAACAAAGAATATCTATTTTTTCCATCTATTACTTGGGACATGTTGGAATTTGGAGTAGGCAACATTACTTCTCATATTAAAACACTTTATTCACAAATGTAAGTTTAATGACTTTAAAAAGGAGTTAGCCGTGTATATGGAGGTCTTAAAATTATGACAAGTGATAAGGCCAAGAAATTATTTGATTTGTTTAATAAGTGTGATTTTGTTTAATCCTCTACATTGTTTATGGTTGCATGCATGCATTTTATTTGATTTTATTTTGATTAATTTATTGTATGGCAGTTTGTTTCTCTATTATAGGATGATTAATATGAATGTCTCGGTCTGTGAGAACTTACAGTTGTGCTTATGTTAGCCTATATTGTTCTGTTAAGATGTTGTTGAAATGAAATGAAAAAAATAATAATAATAAGAAGAAGAGATAAGCAAATTAAACCTCATTTTAAAAAATCCAGATGTAGTTTCATCTCGAGGTGATGCGTAAATTATAACTACGATTTAAAAATAATGATACAAAAAAAATAGATGTAGACGGAAACATTTATAAGAAGAGGTAAGCAAATGAAACCTAATTGAATAAATCCAGATAGAGTTTGATCTCGAGGTGCTGCGGATGATGTGGAATCTGCTGGGGCGATGCTCAAGATTATTCTGCAGGGGCGTGGCGTCGGGTGCGTACACGACGCTCTTGCGTGAGTCTGGCGTCGTTCTCTGCTGCACGTCTCATCCTCTCGGCTGAGTCCTGCCCAGCGCTGTCCTCACGACTTTACACAGGTGGGTTCAAAAGTGAGACATTTATCCTGCATTGCTCTTCAAAGTACCGAGGCCTCGCGCTCTCTCCGCGGGAGAATCTGTAGCGAGTGTGCTGGAGATGCAGTCTGGACTAATGCATCAATGTTAAATGCCCTTGTCGTATTTGTGAATGTGCATCGAGCGTCTGCTAGCGTAATCAAACGTGCAAGTGCTGTTTAAACGTACGACGCTGTCATCAGGTGATCGAAACGAAATATTGCAACATTGCATGAGTGGAAAGGTGACTCTGAACTCAATCTGGCCTAAACCTGCGCCATTGGGCTCTGCTCTGTGCAGTCATCCTCATCATGCGTTCATTCACGCATAGATCAGCATTTGCATTGTGTTCTCACTCTCATCTAGTGTCTTCTCGGAGAAATGCTCGCATGCATCATGTAGAGTGTGTTTAAGGAGCAGGTCTGATTGTAATGTGTGTGTGATGATGGAAGTGTTCATATGTCCGCCAGCATCTGGCCATTTTGAGATGATCGGCTATTGCTCTGTAGTTAGAAGATAATGTGGATTTTCTGTCAGAAGACTTGAAAGCAGGTGGAATGTCATTTGACTTTCTTACGTTTTTGTATGTTCATCATTAAAGTCAGTGATTTTTCTATGATGTTGATTATGATTTGCTCACTGGAGTCCATCTGTTCGTGAGCGTGACCTCTGGCTGACCTTCTTCACCTCTGTTTCAGACAATGGCCGTTCCTCCAACATATGTAGACCTGGGCAAGTCTGCCAGGGACATCTTCACCAAAGGATATGGTATGAATTCATCTGCTTTTATATTAGAGATGAATACACACAAACCTAAGCATGCATGCATAAATAATTAAATATTATATTACATTAAAAAGAACAATACATATGTATATCACAGAAACATTAATATGTATTGGTAAGTCAAGTTAAACCTTATCAATCGAATCATTAAAAAACCCTCATATTGTTTCATCCATTTCATTTTGTTTGATGTATTGATGTTTTCAATCAGAATGATTCATGTTTGTGATTTGTTCACAAAGCGTTATAACCGTATACGCGTTATAAGACATGATCCAAACCAACCAGCTATGAGGCCAATCACAATGTTACAAACGTTGATTTAATGAAAAAAAGTATTTAAAAATCGGACAAAAAGACAAGACTGTGAACAGCTTTAGTGAGGGGAAAGCACTACAGTCCCATAATCAAAATAAACTCAATAGAGAAATATAACACTATTCATTTAATGATGTTGATTATGTACAGTATATAGGAACATTTAGTGCAAATTATGCATATACAGTGCATTGCGAAAGTATTCATACCCCTTAATTTTTTTCATGTTTTGTTATGTTGCTGCCTTGTTAAACTGCTTTAAATGACTTTTTTCACATCAATCTACACTCCATACACCATAATGGTGAAGCAAAAAACAGGTTTTTAACTTTGCAAATTTATAAAAAAAAAAACTTAAATGATTCCATTGCATAAGTATTCATACCCTTATCTGGGACAGTTGAAATCTAGCTCAGGAGCATTCATATTGCTTGTAGATGTTACTACACTTTGAGTGAAGTTAACCTGTGGCAAATTCAATTGAATGGGTATGATTTGGAAAGGCACACGTCTTATTAAAAGGTCTAATAGCTGATAATGCATATCAGAGCAAAAAACAAGCCCTGAGGTCAAAAGAACTGCCTCTAGAGCTCAGAAACAGATTTGTGTCAAGCCACACATCTGGGGAAGAGTTCAGAAAAAATTCTGCTGCATTGAAGTTTCACAGAAGCATGTAGTCTCTGTTACCCTTAATAGAAGAAGTTTAAAACAACCCGGATTCTTCCTAGAGCTGACCTCCTGGCCAAACTGAGCAACTGATGGAGAAGGGCTTTGGTTAGAGTGGTGACCAAGAACCTGATGGTCACTCTAGTTGAGCTCCATGATTGTATATGCAGATGGAAGAAACCTACAGAAGGACAAACGTCACAGCAACACTCCACCGATCTGGGCTTTATGGCAGTGTGGCCAAACTCAATCCTCTCCTCAGTGAAGATGCATGAAAACACACTTGGAATTTGCAGAAAAGCAGCTAAAGGACCCTCAGACTGGGAGAAACAAGATTCTCTGGTCTGATGAACCTCAATTCCAAGCATCATGTTTGAAGGAAACCAGCTCTGCTCATCACCTGTAGAGTATCATCCCAAAAGTAAAGTGTGCTGGTAGCAGTCTCATGCTGTGGAGCTGTTTTTCAGCGGCAAGGACTGAGGGACTTGTCAGAGTAGAAGAAAAGCTCAATGCACCAAAATATAGAGAGAGCCTTAATGAAAACCCAGTCCAGAGCATTCAGAACCTCAGACGGTTCACCTTCCAACAGGACAATGACCCTAAACACACAGCAAGAGTGGCTTATAGACAACTCTGTGAAAGTCCTTGAGTGGTCCAGCCACAGCCTGAGCTTGAACCCAATCAAATATTTCTGGAGAAACCTGAAAATGTGCGTCTGCCCTCATCCAACCTGACAGAGCTTGAGACGTGAAGAGGTGAGGAGAAGAATGGCAGATAATTGCTAAATGCTGATGAGCAAAGCTTGTCACATCAAACAAAAGAGACTCAAAACTTGAGACTGTAAAGGTGCTTCAGCTAAATATTTAGTTAAGGGTATGAATACTTATGCAATGTACTTCAGTTTTTTATTTTTAATAAATTTACGAAGTTGTGACAATTCTGTTTTTGCTTTTTCAATATGGTGTACGGAGTGTAGATTGATGTGGGGAAAAAAGTAATTTAACTTAAGCCAGCTAACTTAAAATGGTAACAGTTCCTGACTTCAGTGTGCCACACACACAATTTTGGTGTCTTTGGAAAGAAGACCCTTTGGGCTTTACTATCCATCATCCAGAGTTGATAATGCTCAAAAATATAGAAAGTTATAGACACTGAAGTGCCTTGAAAAAAATTGTACCACACTGATTTTTTTTAAATTTCATATAAAAATACATGAAATCAGTCCTGAAGCAATCTAGAAAAGTAATGGGTTGAAAGTCACATGTCTCATGAGTTTATATTTCAAATCTGAAGAAGATACCATGAAAAATGAGATTCCTGCAACCATTTTTCTGAGATTTTTCTAGCCCCCCGTTTGAGGAAAAATATTTACCAAATGTATTGAAGAGTTCTACAAGCTATTTAGTCATTATACAAACTCCTGCATAGTTTTTCAATTATAAAACAGTACACAGAATCTTAGACATCGTATAATAATTTTTGAGTGATGGAAAAAAATAAAAAAAATAACTTTGAATGTCAAGTAGCCTACATACTCTGATTTCCTGACATACAGATAGGTGCTCATACATCAGTAATCACATGCTGACGATCATTCATACAGATGGTAATCATACAGATGGCCGCCCATATAGTCAATAATCACATTATAATGGCCTTTTATATAGACTGCATTCACACTGATAGCTGTCAACAGTCAGCAATTACACGCTGATTATCAGCCATTCAGATGGTAATCATACAGATACAGTCACATTACCCACAAAACACGCAAACATATATGAAAAATGTTTAAAAAAAAAAAAAAAGGTTTATTTGTCCAAAAAGCCGATCGCTAAGTTACGTCCCCATCAGATGACAGGTGCGTCACAGCGTGCGTCACGCGCCGTCACGAGAGCGCGCCAGAATTCAAATAAACAACCTTCCGCGTATCTTTAACTTTTTTTTTTTTTTGGATGATCTCATTCTGTCTGTGAGACTGTATGCTACAAAACTGTGATGTTTTTTACCATCAAGACGCTGTTTTTGAGCGTAACTTATTCCATAACGGACACAAACAATAACTCTCCCTGAAGAAATGAAACCTAAACAAAGGAATAATGATCCAAATTACAACATTATTGTTTCTTTGGACTAAAAGTTCTTGATGGACCCTTACCTCTCTAACTAAACCGGGATTTACAGCAGTGGATACGTTTGTGTCTCATTATCAGGATGAATCTGGTATGTACTGCGTTTTTTTATAAATGTTTTGATGTGTACTGCTTACACAAATTTAGCAAATACATTCCTTATAAGCTTTCTATCGAAAAACAGCGATCTTTCGTCGATGCTTGAGGCTTAGACCTTCAGAATGATATATAGTTTGTCAAGATTAACTTTGTCCCGTTTCATTTATTCTATTCACAAACAATGACGTTGAAACAAAGAGCGTTCAGTGCGCCGGCATCCTGGTGCAGGCTAACAGGTTAAAGCGGTTTAACATAAAACTGCAACATAACAAAACATGAAAAAAATGATGGGGTATGAATACTTTCGCAAGGCACTGTAGATAGGTTTGAGAGTGCAGGGAGACCTGATTACATCATTCAGTGTTTTATGGCAGTGGGCGGAGCTAAAGAGTTCTTTTGGTGTGATTTCGCTTCTCTGATTGGTAGAGATTTTTTGGTAGAATCATGGGTAATGTTGTTTTTTTTCTTTTTACCAGGAATTCCACTGGTAAACATGATTATTTTAAAAAACAAATTGCAATACTCGGTTCTTATGGATTTCAGGCAAGCGTATATCATCGATTAACAACCTCATAAATTATAAGTTAACATTAAAAATCAATTCCCCTATGGAGAAAACAATGGGATTTTTTTCTTTGGGAGCCCGACTGTTGCACTCTATTAAAACTCTGGAAAAACTCAAGACTATATAAAGTCGACTGTGTGAAACTGCTGAGGGGTTTCTCTCATGAAATGCTGGGTGTTGGTTTGTGTGTTAGTGATGTTTGTCTGTCATTTGCAGGTTTTGGTCTTATCAAGTTGGACTTGAAAACGAAGTCAGAGAATGGATTGGTAAGTAGCCAGTGGATTTCAGTCATAGACGCAGTCTGCAATGCTATCTTTCTGATAAAACCTGATGAAATATCGATGTGATTTCTGTCCAGATGTGAATATTTCACTCATGAAGTTTTCTGAATCAAATTGATTTGTTTAGATTCTTAAGGAAAAAATATCTCCGCTAAAGCTGTAAACTATACAGGGAAGCATTACTGTAATATTAAAGATTAAAATTAATAACAGAGCCAAAATTTCAATTGTGTAATCAACACTCAAAAAGTTATATGCAAATATTTAAATTGCACATAAGGCGGTTTGTGTATTTAATATAATTTTCTAATCCAATTTGCTTTTGAAATATAATAAATTTAAATAGTGGCTGTAATAACTTGTTTACATGAGAGATTTATTCAAGTGTATGTATAAGCATGAACATATAATAGATAAAAGATATTAATTAAACAGGTTAATTAAATATAACATTAATATGTAATATAGTGCATATCAGTGTTTAAGTATTTTTGAGATCCAATTATATAATATTTTTAAATAGTTTTTTTTTTTCTTCTATTTTTATTTTAGGTAAAGTTTTGGTAATCTTTTTTTTATTAATTTGAGTTTTTTTATATGTATATAATTTTAATTAATTTTTATTTCAGTTTTAGCTATTTTAGTACATCAAGTTAAATGTGCTAAAATAAAAATGAGAAATGTTGCTTTGTCTACTCTCTGAAATTAAACATGTTAAAGTTTTTGTTAACTATAATAACCCTGGGGTATATATTTAGCAAAATGCATCTTTCTAGAGCTCTTATTTTCATGAAAATTGACAGAATTTGAAAGCTTTGTTTCATATCAAAAGTGACAAAACACAAAGCTCATTGTGATTATTGGATGACAGGTGCTACAAATAATGTTCATGAAGTTCTGTTCATAACGGAAAACAGCATAGACTAAAAGATCGATCTTGGAATTTAAGAATCCATAGTTGCATCAAAATGAATATTGATTAACTGATATTGTCAGAGATAATAACCCAAAACTACATCACAATGGACAGAATGAATCTGTGTCCCTCAAAAGCAGATATTGACCATCACACGGACACGGAAGTGCTCCATGTTTTTTCATACTTGTTTGCACTAATTGACCCATGGATGTTTATCTTGGAAAAGTGTGTGTGTGTGTGTGTGTGTGCTGCAGTGGCAGACGTCCTCGTCTGACTCCAGCACTGCTAACGCTGTCATCCATATGCAGCCAGAAATATGACAAACAATTAGAGTTCTGTAAATTTGAATTATAGACAAGTGTCAGCAAAATTGAATATTACAATGCATTTTATATAGTTTTAAATGAAAGTTTTTACAACCCGAATTCTGTACATTTGGTATTTAAAAAAATTGAAAAATGTTATGGCAATTTTATAGATGTGTATTTTTTAAAGAACTGAATTTTTTGTTCTGAATTCTTAAGGTCATTGCACACTGAGTCTGAAATTTTCGTACGTGTTTTTTTCGTATTCGTTATCCTACAAATTCGTCATGCACAGAAGCCTTGCACACTGAGTCCGATGCGTATTAATTAATCCTTTGTTAAAAAATTCAGAGTCTTAAAGCATTGAGGATGATTTTGTTGTCCTCTTGCTTCTTAAAAAAAAAAAAAAGAATAGAAAGGAAATATTGGGTCCATCCAATCCTGAGATGTAGAGAGTTCTCCCTCCTTATTAAGGAGCAGCGGGATGATCACGTTTACTTCAGGACGTCAGTGGCTCAGTTTGATGCTTTGCTAGCGTTACTAGAGCCACATATTAAAAAGAAGACCACCAGTTTCTGTGAAGTGTGCAAGGATCTATATACAGTGTTTTGTGCTGCGAGACGAAGTGGATGAACTTGACAATCGCATTCTGGATTTTGGCGTTCGCTTGTACGGTGGCTCTGAACTGTCAAAACACCTCTCAAAATGCTTGCTACGGATGCGAAAAATGCAGAAAATCGAACCCGATCCAAATTTTTTTATGACGAACAAAAGTTTCAGAGGCAGTGTGTAAACCTGATTGACACAACGTGAGCTCGTATTTTTTTCTCAACGTGTGAAAATTTCGGACTCCGTGTGCAATGGCCTTTAGACCGCAAGTATCCAGTTTTTAATAACAAGCTTCAAGTTTTCAAGATGAAGAAATTCACAATTCCAAAATTCTACATTCCAAAATTCTACATTCTAAATGCAGTGTGATGCATTTGTTCTCCTGGTGCTGTAGGAGTTCAAGAGCTCCGGCTCGGCTAACACAGAGACCAGCAAGGTAGCAGGAACGCTGGAGACCAAGTACAAGTGGGCAGAACACGGCCTGACCTTCACTGAGAAGTGGAACACCGACAACACTCTGGGCACGGAGATCACTCTGGAGGACCAGGTACGAGACCCGCAAAACTGAGCTACACTTGATTGGATCTGAATTACATTCTTGTCATTTAACACGAATGCTGCTCTCTTTTCCTCAGCTGGCTAAAGGGCTGAAGTTGACATTTGATTCCTCCTTCTCTCCGAACACTGGGTATGTGACGTGTTCAGTATGTCTGTGCTCCAGTACAATCGATGCCACTGGATTGATTTTTGGCTTTTCCAGTAATATATAAAGAGAGGGATGGATTAGTTTTTGTGAGTCTAAATTAGAACTGCACAATTTGTAGAATTGCAATTTATTAGTGTTTTTTTTTTTTTTTTTTTTGCCAAAATGTTATGATATGCTTTAGGATTTGCAACAACAACAATAATAATAATAATCATTTTTTATTTTTTTAAATATATAAAACTACTAAAAATAAATATTACTGTTGTAATTGAGAATTGCAATTAATTTGTATTTTACATTTTTAAAATGCAATTTTAAAAAAATTGCAGGGATTCACAATTTGGCCAAGATTTTGTGGTTTGCTTTAGGATTGTTATATGAAGATGATGATGATAATTCTAATAATGAATATTATTACTATTATTATTTATTAACTAAATAAAAAAAAAAATCTAAAAATGACTAAAACTAAATGAGAAATATTACTTAGTAGTGGTGTTATTATTACTAAATAAAAATAGAAGAATTGCTAAAACAAAATTAAAAAATATTACTATTGTAATATTTCACTGTAAAATAAAATAAATAAATAAAAATGAGCATTTGATAGAAAAGATGGCATGATTTTGTAAAATGACTAATATCTTAGTATTGTCTTAATTTCTTCGTTTTATAGCTAAACCACCAAACATAATTTTTTACAGTAAACCTCTTTCATTGATAAGCGCCTCATTAGAAGTTTGTGAAGAAGGTTGGTGCATGTTTAGTTTACAAATGCATGTTACATCGACTGTGGATCATTTACATTGAACTGAGACGCTGAAAACACCAGCGGATCATGAGCTGCTGATGTGTGAATGAACACAGTGCTGCGCTTCACTCAGAAACTCACATTTATTTCATTAAATCTCAGCCTCGTGATTTGATAATCACACTAAGCCATATGTCGTTTTCAGTTTTGTGCAGCTCTAGTTAAACAAGCGCATGAGACTCAAGTGTTGTATTAACACTGTTTCACTTGATGACAGACTTGCATTCAGTGTTGTGGTTTTTCACACAAACTCGGCACACTTTCCTCTGACGTTTCGCTGGCTTCTCTCCTAACTTCCCATAGCAAGAAGAGCGGGAAGATCAAGAGCAGCTACCAGCGTGAGCACATCAACCTGGGCTGTGACGTGGACTATGATATCAACGGCACTGCGGTGCACGGAGCTGTGGTCGTGGGCTTCGAGGGCTGGCTGGCCGGATACCAGATGACCTTCGAGGCTGGGAGGAACCGGGTCACCCAGAGCAACTTCGCTGTGGGCTACAAGACCGACGAGTTCCAGCTCCACACAAACGTGTATGTACCAAACGCAGTATCATCAGACCTACGCTAGCGAGTCTGCGGTCTGTCTCCAGCAGTCTCAAGGTCAGAACGCGGGGTTATTTATATATGCGTTTATTCCCCAGCGATTGGATTTGTGAAGGGCTTTGCAGCACGCTGATGTCTGGAGCTTGTTTATATCATTGAAGCTCAAATCTTAAGGAGTGAGTTAGTTGTGTTTAGGGCTGCGTATTACAAAGACTCGCTTCAGCTTTTTTTTTTTTTTATAAAAAAAAATGCAGTTAAAAATGATGAAATTTAATAATCAGATTAATTGAAGCAATAATCAACAGATTTGTCTTTTAGCAAAATAGTTAATTGCAGTTTTATATTCTTATGCTAAAAACATTTGATATAGGATTTGGTAGAAATGGCAAGACAGACATTGAATTAGTAGTGTTTTCTTGTAAAAATACTGCAACCCTACCCTGCTTAAAAATACCTAACCCTAACATCAAAAAATGATTTTTATACTGTATGCATGGTTTATGTGGGTCTTGAAGTCATAATTAACTCTTCCACAAATTAAGGCCTTAAAAAGGTCTGAAGATGGAACAGAAAGGTTTAAATTCATAAAGTCTTGGCATTAAATGTTGCATGCACTACAAAAAAATGTAGTGCATGCAGACCAGACGCTTGACCTCTGACCCACTTTCTGTACAGTCTGAATTTCTGCATTTTGAGTTTTTGAATTTTGAATATTTTAGGATATTGAATTTGGTGTTATGAATTTCTTCTTCATCTTGAAAAATTGAAGCTTATTGTTAAAAACTGGATACTTGCAGTCTAATAAATTCAGAACAAAGAAATCTGCTATTTGAAAATCTATAAAATTGCGTTAAAACATCCTACTTTTATTTGAGATGCAAACTGAAGATATGAGGTCTTGTTTTCTGAGACTCTGAACAAAATTAAGTGAATTTATGCTTAAAACAAGAACAAATATCTGTCAGTGGGGAAACCCTGTGTATGTTTTCCCTTTTGTGGATCTCTGTTGATTGAAACGTGGTTAAATTAAAATATCCTTTGGAACAGAAGTATAGTCAAAATGTTGTTTTGCTGTTATGTGATTTAGTGAAATTCATTGTTCAAAACAAATGATCACCTAGAGAAATTTCAGTGTACTTCATGCATTTCAGAGCATTTTATTGATAAAAATATGTTTTAAAATCACAGGAATGATGGAACAGAATTCGGTGGCTCCATTTACCAGAAAGTGAATGATAACCTGGAGACGGGGGTCAACCTGGCCTGGACCGCCGGCAACAGCAACACCCACTTTGGCATCGCGGCCAAGTATCACATCGATGCCGATGCTTCCTTCTCGGTACGTGTAAAGTTAGCATTGCCACTTTTAGTTTTTTTTTTTTTTTCACTGATCAAGGCAGTCATTTTTTGGCACCTCCTGGCATAATGATGACCGGTTGCACCAAACCTTTATATTTGTACATATGAAATTAACAACAGTGTTGACGAATGTCACGCATGTAGCCTAGCAGAATGCAATCAGAACTGAACACGAAATTCAAAATGTGAGGGTAAAAAAATACCTTATGTAAGTGGTAACACTTTCTATGAAACCAGTATTTATTATGCATTATAAGAGTATTCTTAATGCAAAATAATGCATGCATAATGCCTTATAACAGCCTTATAATATGTTGTATCATCTGATAAATAATCATAGCAACAGTTACAATGTAACATTATAATTCGTACCTATTTGTGGTTATAACTTGATGATGCATTGTAACATGATGCACAATAATGTGATGCATTGTAACACCAGATAAAGCCTGCCTTTATAATGCATCATAAAGGGTATTCTTCATGCATTATATGCACACTAATAAAAAAAACCTTGTAATGTGTTGTCTCATGAATAATCATAACAACAGTAATACATGTAATGCACATTTAAACTGAATCAGATTCAGATTGCAACATTTAGGGTTCATTTAAGCAGAACTTTCAGAATCTGAAATTGGATTGGATTCATTCCGATTAGCACATTAATAAACATACCTAGTGTGAATAGCCTAAAAATGACAAGAGTCTGGATGAGATGTTGTGAAGCATGCTCTGTTAGGAAAGGCCTGGACTTTTGCTCATCAAATATAAGCCCATGCTATCTGAAGGAGCTGAAATCTAGTATATTTGTCTTCAGTGATTTTTGCAGTCAAACACGTTTTGTCTGTCTTACAGGCCAAAGTGAATAACTCTAGCCTCGTTGGCCTGGGATATACTCAGACCTTGAAGCCTGGTGAGTATGTGTAGATGTGAGGTTATTAAAGCTGTTGCAAACACTATTCCTCTGCTCCTGGACGACCGCTGTCCTGCAGAGTTTAGCTGAACCTGCCTCGTGGATTGCTGGAAGCGTCTGGGAAAGTGTGTTTGGGATGTTTGGGGCTACATCCACATTAACCTGGAGACATTATGACTTTTGTCCACACGGAGACATTTTTGTCCTGCTTTTTAAAGAAGCTTTCTCAAGTGGGTAACTTTGAATAGTCTGTTTTCATGTTCATGGACTGAAAACAGAAGTGTTTAAAATGAAGTCATATGACATATTGTACCTATAGATATCTATGGTTGTATTGTTGTGCCTAATGTTCATTTTTAATAGTGCTGATAAATGTTACAATTGCATATTACATCGCAAAGATGGCAGAATATTCACTTGCAATTGCTATCATGCTGCAAAAGGTGGCGGTTGCAGTTTAGACCATACATTACCGGTCTATTTTCATTATTATTATTATTATTATTATTTATGTTTTTGAAAGAAGTCTTTACTGCTCTCCAAGGCTGCATTAATTTGATCAAAAATAGAGTAAAACAGTAATATTGTGAAATATTATTGCATTTTAAAATTAAGTTTGTTTTTCATGTACATGACTGGTCAAAAGTTGGGAATAATTAAAAATCAATTTTTAAAACTTATTTTATGTCATGTTTCCACAAAAATTTTGGGGAAATTTTCAACATTGATAATAATCAGAAATGTTTCTTGAGCAGCAAATCATCATATTAGAATGATTTCTGAAGATCATGTGACACTGAAGACTGGAGGAATGATGCTGGAAATTCAGCGCTGCATCACAGGAATAAATTATATTTGAACAGATATTCACATAGAAAACAGCTATTTTCAATATACTGTTGTTTCTGTATTTTTGCTCAAATAAATGCAGCCTTGTTGAGCAGAAGAGACTCTTTCAGAAACATGAAGTCGTACTGATCACAAGCTTCTGAACAGCGGTGTTTATGCCGTTCTGTAGTTTTCAGTAAGCTCTCTTGGATGTGCTTGTTCCTTGTCTGACCCCCCCCCCCTCTTCTCTCGGTCCAGGTATAAAGCTGACCCTTTCTGCTCTTCTGGATGGGAAGAACATTAACGCCGGTGGCCACAAACTGGGTTTGGGTCTGGAGTTTGAGGCATAGGAAGCTGATTTTTCTTTCTTTTTTTCTTTTTTTGAATACCTATCCTCTCACACCTTGTTTCTCTTAGATGCCCTGGCCATGGACGCGCACTATACTCGGTCAAATAATGCATTAGTGGTGCTCACTTCTTCAGAGAGTGCAACAGTTGTGTATTTACTAGCTCACACAGAATGAAAGAGCATTTGAGAAATGTATTTTCACTACACTCAATGTTATTTATTACAGTGTTGATCATGACAGAATATTTAATTTTTGGGTAGAAACGGAGACGTTTACATCAGACAACACTAATATTAGGCCACAACATTCCTGACCTGCAGTTTTCACCCCTGCAAAGCTTGAAGGAAAGGACCCGTATGTAACAGATGACACTCGCAGCCCGTCACGTCTTTAGTTGTAGACACCAGACTTCTGGGTGTTTGGTGTTTTTGTCTCGTCTGTGAGTGAAACCACACGTGTATCTTGTCCGCTGCATACTGCCTGTACCTTTGATGACAAAACTCTTTCAGCTCTCCCTGAACTAAAGGAGATTGGAAACACGCTTCTGACGTATCGTGGAGAGCAGTAAAGATCTGGAGAGGTGGATGTAGTCTTCTGGTTTTAAATGTAGGATTAGAATACTGTGGATTTAACAGTATGGATACTTTCAGTTGAATAAAACATTTCACCCTGGACCACACTACTCGACTGTGCAGTTTGGTTTCTTATTCTGAAAATCGGTCTTTTTGCATATAATAGCTAGTATTTTTTTCTTAAATGTGCAGTTTTAACTTTTTAAAAGGTTGAAGTACATACACAAAGACTTTGGCATTGTGCCATTCTCTGCTTTTTTTTGTCAATGCAAGATGCATACAGTAGCATGTGTTCAAGGTGTATGGAAAATACACCTCCTTTTAAAGAAAGGAACCTCTTGTTGATTTTGATTGCTTCTATTCTCCTCATTTGTAAGTCGCTTTGGATAAAAGCGTCTGCTAAATGACTAAATGTAAAGAAATCTCCCATTTAAAAAAAAAAAGAAAAGTTTATTATTGTGAAGAGCACAAAAAGCTTTAGAAACCAAATTAATATCCATTGTATTTATGCCATTGATAAAACCACAGGGCTGGCATGGAGGTATGTTAATTACAATATGAAAATAATATTTTTATTAATTTATTTAAAATGCTTTAACCCCTTTGGTGCTCTGGTACTTTTTAATTTTTTTTTTTTGCAAAGGTACAAAAAGTTGGTAAAGGTTTTGGCTCCATGTGAACATGCACAACATCATAGACATGATTAACAAAGGTTAAATGTCTTGAACAAAATAGTCGCATATATTTCATGTAAAAAAAAAAATATATATATATATAATACGTTAATTTCATGTAACATATATTTTGACTGCCATGTGAGGAGTTAAATATCAAATCATTACAACAATATACATATTAATGCCAAGGGAGCAAGGACAAGGAGGGCAACAAATATTAAAGTGCATAGTGAAGAAGAAGAAAAAGATTTTAAAGACCATTTTTTTGTTCAGTTAGCACCAGTTTAAATAGTAGAAATTAATTCTCAATTTCTTTGAAGACTATTGAGAAAATGTGCTAGCTATTAACTTACAGTGACATCTACCGTATATAAGTCGCTTTGGATAAAAGCGTCTGCTAAATGACTAAATGTAAATTTAATAATCAGATAAATAAGCTTGATTTTGAACACTTTTGTCATACTCATACAAGTAGGGTACAAGTAAGAAAAAAGTTCATGTGAGTTTTTTTTTTATAAATTGTCATTTGCTTTTTTAAATTTTATTTTGTTTTATCAATGCTTGAACAATCAATAAAAAAACATTGCCAAGGGATTATACACAAATCCATAAAATAATAACCAATATATTAAACATAATTAACATACACAAACGGATATGCACACACAGGCCTACACATAATACATTTAAAAAGGTTACCAAAAAAATAACCTGACAATACAATGATGTTTTTAGGTGAAGAGATTTCATTAATGAGTTCAATTGAGAGTGAATGAGGGATTAATCTGAACAGAAAGGATGTTGTTGTCTGCGGAGGGAGGCTTGGCACGGCGCATGCGCGCTGAAGACGTCAGCACCGAAGATGGCGGCGGTACGGAAGACGGGACTCAGAGACTCAGCGATGGGAATATTCGCAGTTTTACTGTCACTGCAGATGCTTTCTGTGAGCTGCGCACCTGTAATGAAAGGTTAGTGGAGGATTTACACATAAACATTAACCTGTGTGCCCTGCGGCCAGTCGTGTCATTTATTTACCAAAAAGATCTCGTGCTCTGCGTGAAACTTCGCCTGTAAGTTAAATGAATCCCAAGTACTCTTCAAACGTCTTTCTCATCAAATGTTTAAAAGGTAATGGCACGTTTACATAACGTTATATTAATACTCCATAGAAAACTCGCACAAGACTTCTGTTGATTCTGATACCGGAAGTCTCGCGCTGTTGTGACGTGTCAGTTTCGCTTCTGTTTACATCTCACTACTGTTTATATCTTTTAATTGAATTGTGAGAAATAAAGTCTGTATTGTGAGATATAAATTCAGAATTGTGAGGAAACGAAGTCTAAATTACTTTTATTTTTATTCTGTGACGGAAACAGGCTTACATAAAGCTCTCTCTCATGACAAATTAGTTATTTTATTACATATTAGTCCATGATGAGTCATAATAGTGTTGTAGATGTCTTTGCAGCACTGACAATACAAGTGTACACGAGATCAAATGAAAATCTGGTCAATCTGGTGTTGTTTTCTGTGGACACATAGGCCTAGATCTATTATAGATCATCTTGCTTCATGTTGAGGACGGCAATGGCTAGACAAACTGTTGATCTGCCATTTATAGACATTAGACATACAATTATAACAATATTTATTCAGTCACTTGTGTTAGTACTACTAATTATTACATTTTCAAATCTGTAATCATGCTTTAATATGCCAGAATGAAAACGTACATCATCCTCTGCTGTTGGGAAATGGGAAATACAACCCGTCTGACCAGAAACAGGAATAAAACTTATGAAAAATGATTGACCAGAAGGAGGATATCAAAAGCAGAGCCAGGGAAATCACACAGTGTATATGTGAACCAAACTAGGTTCAGAAAGATAATACATAATGATATTAAAGTTTGTTCCTGATTGAATAAACAAATTGGGTAAAAATGGGTGTTTCCAACTGTTCATGTAGTGTATGATTTGATGTATTGCTTTTTTATTGTTTACATAACTACATATTATTTATTTTTTAAATATAATTTTTATTTGAATTATTTTATCGCTAAGTTGGTTATTTAAACATGTATTACTGTGACTTTGGAAGGTTTTTGTCTTTAAACTCAATTATTTTAAAATTATGTTTTAATTTTATATTTTTATGATGTAATTAAATATTGGCATGTCATTGAACTCACAAACCCCCTGCAGTTCATTCATGAATCCCGGTTTGGGAGACCTTGACGTAATGTCATGTTTAATGAATGGAATATATTTTCTTTCTGTTTTGTATTTTTATATCAATATAGTACAAGATTATTCTGTTTAAATCAATGTGATTAATGAGTTGGGTCAAAAGAAATCTAAAAATAATCAAAAAGTAGTCTGATTAGATTGTGTAATGGGTTAATTTACTAACTATATTTTTGTCATGTAATTTGGAATCGGTAACAGACTACAATTTGTAAGTGATCTAAAGCACTGTGCTGACGTACGATAGCCATGCGGTGGCAACAACATCACAGTAATTGCTTTTAATGTGGCTTGTTTTTCATCCGCAGGTGGTGACCCTCCAGAGCTAGGCAATGAAAACATCACTTTAGCACCTGATGAGAATGCGTCGAGCGTCCAGAACGACAGTCATCAGAGTCAGTCGGACCAGGTGACGAATGCAACGCAAGCTCCCGCTATCGACATCAGCACCGAAGCAGCAGACGCTCCCACCACTCCCACCGCTCCACCTACGACTGCTGTCGAAGACCTGCACAAAACCACTCCAGACCAGACTACAACCGCCAAAGACAAGCTACCAGAGCCCACCAGCACACCTGCAAACAAACCCACCTCCGTCTCCACCCCTGCAGCTGACAAAACTGAGAGCACCTCAGATTATATGGGTGACCGCACGTCTCCAGAAGCAGACGTGAGCTTTGGAGACGACGACGACGGTGATGATGGTGATGATGATGGTATTAATTTTGGTGAAAACTTCAATGAGCCACCTCAAAACAGCGAGGGTGTGAGGAAAGCCCCCTTCCCCCCTGACAGCCCTGAAGAAACAATTGTTCAAAGCCAGGGCACAACCATCTACACCCAGGATGAAGATTCCCACTTCTTCTTTCATCTGGTTATCATCGCCTTTCTGGTGGCCATCGTGTACATCACCTACCACAACAAGAGGAAGGTAAGCTTCACGTGTGCACAGTTATTTGATCTAATTACAGTTTCTTGAGATCACTGCGATAGTTGTACAAGTTTAAATTTCAATCACATTTTCCCATTCAAATAGGGGAATGTAAGCATGTAAAATCAATGCCACGATTAAAAATTAAATTAAAAATGATTTTGCATGCACCAAAACAAACTTATAATGAGAAGCACTTATCTACAAAAGAAAAGCTCGAGAAATGATTCAGCATTGATTCTGAGATTTTCCGAATGCATCGTGATTCTCTCGAGTGGATTCTGAGCTTAGTTTTGAACAGCAGATGGCGCTGCATGCTTCAGAAACAGCTGAACTCTGCTTGTTTCCAAATCCTTACACACACTTCAACTTGAAATAATCATTCATAAAATTCAGACAAGGGTGTTCACAGTGGGCTGTTTACGTTAATCTCACGTCATAAAAGCAGTCTGAGCAAAGGTGAAATTACATGAGCATTTGAGTGTGTGGATAAAAACCAGAGCAGAGCGCCATCTGCTGTTAAAATCTAAGCTCAGAAATGATTCCAGAGAGAATCACGATGCATTCGGAAGATCTCAGAATCGATTCTGCATTGATTTCCTATCACCGCAGCCCTAGAAATTACAGCTGTAAATATTAGTATATGTTGTAATGTAAAATAAAATAATTATTTTTCTCAAATACTTTCCTAAATACTTGATTTTGTTTTATTTTACAATAGTAATATTTATTTTTCAGTATTTTTATATAATAACTTATTCATATTTTCTATCCATAGTGAAGATAACAATTTTATGAATTACTCTCACTCAGGTACTAGTTTAGTATGATTTTACCAGAAAATATTTTAGAATTTTTATCACATGATAATTTTAAAAGTCTTGTGTAATTTAAACTGCTGTATTTTTCCGATTTCTTTTGTGTTTATGTAACTCTTGTATTATTGCAACTGAAAATAGCCTTATTTGCTGACATGGCAATAAAAATAAATAACTACTACTATATCCATAGTGAGATATAATCATAATGATGATGACAAGCAAAGCACAAAGAAAAAAGTTTTTAAATGCCATTTTAATTTGCAATTTTTATCCAAAAAAAGGTATATTAAAGTAAATTAACTTGGGTACTAAATTAGCTTAGATACTTAACATTTTATTCTGATAATGTTATGGCAGTTTTTCCCTGTGGTATCGAAAATTGTGTTAAATATCAATATTGTTTTAATGTTAAGGTATTGCATGAAATGTTAGTATCGTGACAATACTGGTCCACATATACAGCGGTGGCCAAAATGATTAGAACACTATATTTTCAGCAGCTAAAAATGGTTTGAAGACAGTTATTTCTATCTTTTGCTGTAGTGTGGATGCTCACACCAAATGTGGATTTCATTTAGTTAACAGAAGTTCATTGATAAAGAAAATCTATTCATGACATTATTTTTGACAGCATCCTCATTTTACAGCATTTTTGTCTAAAACTTTTAACAGCACTGTAGCTTTGCAGGAGGTTTCTTGAAGCGTCTTGAGACACAGTTCTTCTGGATTTAGTCTCTTGTTCTGTTTCTTCATGTCACTCCAGACAGACTGATGATGATCAGATCACATCTCTGTGTGGAGCACAAAAATCTCTCTGGATTATTACAATTAATGGCTAAATGAATGTTTGGAAATGTAAACTGATATTTCCTTCTGACACACTACAGCAAAAGATAGAAATAACTGACTTAAAACCATTTTTAGCTGCTGAAAACATAGTGTTCTAATCATTTTGGCCACCGCTGTACATTTATATAAGATCACGCAGTATGTAAAGTGATGAAGGAGATGAAAGGCACATAAATGAGCACCTGGAGTGTGGTTTCAGTCAGAGGCGTGTGGTGTGAATGATCTATCATCATGATGGACCTCTGCTCTGTGTTTGCAGCTGATGCTGCTGGCTCAGAGTCGCCGCTGGCGGGACGGTTTCTGCTCACGCGGGGTGGAGTATCACCGGCTCGACCAGAACGTCAACGAAGCCATGCCCTCGCTCAAGATGACCAATGATTACATCTTTTGAAGAAATGCAAACAGTTGATTACATGATTTTGTCCACACATTGTGTCTTATTTAATCAGGGGAGGAGAGATTGTGCTTTAGTGGTGTGTTTGTGTGCACTCTTTAGTAGGTCTTCGGTTCTGCTTCTTGTTCTCCTCCGGGTTTTCTTCGGTGTCTATAAAAGCAAACAGTTTTGCTCTACTTTTAATCATTTTGAAGAAAATCAAATGAAGGTCTGTCTCTGTAAATATTTGATTAAAAACCTGCTGTCTGTCACATACACTCTTAAAAATAAAGGTGCTTCACGATGACATAGAAGGACCTTCTTTGTCTAAATGGTTCCATAAAGAACCTTTAACATCTCAAGAACCTTTCTGTTTCACAAAAGGTTCTTTATGGCGAAAGAAGGTTCTTCAGATTATAAAAAGGTAAGAAAGAGATGGTTCTTTAAAGAACCTTTGCCTGAATGGTTCTTCTATGGCATCGCTGTGAAGAACTGTTTAAGCACCTTTATTTTTAAGAGTGTAAGCCTAGAACAAAATACGGATGATGATTTCGAGTCCATGGCAGGATCAGCACAGCTCCGCTCATGTGAAACCATGCTAACTCCAGGACAGCGTTAGATGTGTGTGTTTGCTGTGCAGTCGTTTTGGGCTGGTCCCCTTTCTGTTATGACTTCAGTGAAGTTGTTTTATAGGAGCCAGGTCCACCGTTGCCAAAGCTCGGGAGATTTATGGGAAATTAGCGTGCAACTTTTTTTTTTTTTTTTTTTTTTTTTTAATTCACTTTAAGCATTGCCCCATATCAACACGACTGTAGCAGCAGCAGCCGGAGACATCATATATCAGTATGTGTGAGCAAATCTGCTTCAGCTACAACACTAATAACACACATTACTGTTTCCATCAGAGCACATGAAGCTTGTGTCTGTGCATGAAGACAGCATATTGATTTCCTCTTCAATCAGTATGAATTATGTTCATCAATAAAGCACCTATGTATGCACACAACCACTGAGTGTCTCTTTTATAGTGATATTGGATTTTGTTACACTTTATTACACGTGCAGATCAACAAATGATTCCATATGCATGACACAAAACATCAACATTCAGCCATATGTTGGATGATTATTATTATTCAACTAAGCGCGCACACATCGCCGCATGGTTTGAGGTGATGATTACAGCATAAATTCAGATTTGAAATGAATATTCATGTGAACATCATCAGCCTGTCGAAAGCTGAAACACCTCAACTTTATTGTTTATTTCTGACTGATTCAAGTTACACAACTGCTCTGAGTTTTCTTGAAGATCTGGTGGCTTGATTAACCTCAGTCAGGAAATGTCTATCTGTGAAGTGTGTATGATACTGTGTGTTAGCATCTCCTAATATAGGCATGAATAAATACAGAAATAAAGGAATGCAAATAAAAAAGAATAAATGAAAAAAGGAGGAAAAAAGCTATGCAAAAAAAACAACAACAAAAAAATTAATTTCCAGATGTATTGAGGTGTTGAATTTTATGTGTGTGAGTAGCCACTGGAGGGCAGAAGAGTCAAAGAAACAAGTATGCTTTGATCAGGCCACTAGATACTGGGGTGGCACGGTACACATCACGGTTCCATACGATTTCGGTACAACGGGAAGAAAAATCTACTATGCTCGGTTTCTTTTCATTTATTTTGAACAGACAGTTGTACAAATTACTATTTTTTCTATCTAGATGTGAAAATACTAAATATTATTACATTATGTTATATATATATAAAATCTGCAGTACATATATACATAAAAGGAATACATTCTTGAAATGTATTTGATTTAGTTTACAGATAAACAAGGGAAAAAACAGTGCTTAATTTGTTCACAGAAAGGACACTCAAATGGCAGAAAGCGATCCTATTTGTTTTCATTGTGAGTGTACACAAAAAAAAGCAGACCTTTATACAGTGATGCATTATTAATAAGACAATAAGTGTTTAAAGTTGATTCTGCTGGACTGGTATAAGGAAACAGTTGAAGTGATCGCGCTGGCGCACACACACACACACACACACACACACACACACACACACACACACATCAGTTCTTGACAGCATTGTACTTTATCAAAATAAAATACAAACTAGCGCGCGCGCCTCTGTGTCACTGGAACGCGACTGACAGCCTATCATTTACATAATAAATAATAGATTAGTTGATCCGTACTCGCAAATTATCATGTGTCTCTCACTTAATGACAAAATACTTTAAAGGCTTGTGCATCAACTGTTTGTGAAATGGAGCTTTGTGCGTATCCGCGCTTAAAGTGTACTCGTTTGTGTCTAAAGCCCGATTCGGATGGTAATTGTTTCTCATAAGGACGTCTGTAAAAATAAATTTACATATCACCTCAGTGATAAAACTCATGGACTGATGGAGATTTATTACAGTGGAGGAGTGAGTTCTGTGATCCTGCGCGCCTGGGAACACGCTGCTCATGGCCAGTCACATATTGTCTGCTGTAAATAAAATATTTTATACAAATGTATTCTTATATTATAAAAGTATTCTTATTATTCCAAGCATATTTTATAATATTTATTATTTGATTATTTAAATTCTGTTTAAAAATAGAAAATAGACGCCTATAGTTGTATATAATTTACGATATATATCGTTTATAATACACATTTTAAAATTGTATTGCAACCTGCTGCTGCCAATAGGGTCTTGCAGACTGAATGACTTGCACTCTCAGACACCTCACTCCGCAAGTAGACTGACAAACGAGCCATTTACGTATAGTGGGACTTTACTTCCGAAGGCTTGTGCATAGATGTACTCTGTGTGTTTATTAACGTTTTATTAGAGGTGATATACAAAATTGTGAAATTTGCTGCTCATTTGTTTAAAAAGTTGCTTTGTGCCTAACTAGCCAGCCTGGAACCGTATCTTAAATACGCTAAACACTGAATGGAATGATAAGCTGTCGTAAGCTAATGTATTGGAAATTGTGGTGTTACTGATTTCCTACTGAAATGAATCAGAATTAAATGTGGTGTTTAATTAGCAAAATAGGTTGTGAAACAGTAAAACACCACATTTAATTTTGTCCTGCTCCTACCCTGTTTCTCAGTTCAGATTATTACATTTGAGTGACATTTCCTATATTTCTTCTTCGCTCTTACAGATGCATCAATCAATATTATTAGTAATCCCCTTTTGCCACAGTTTCATGTTCATAAGGACGCCCTGAAGCCAACCACCCTGAAAAAAATAAAAATAAGTCCATTTAAAAAAGGCAATTGTTTTCCAGTGGTGTTCGGAACATCAGTGTGCTGCTTGGTTCTGTTCCTCAAAGTACTCTGTGGAGGATAATGTTGAACTCATGAAAGCTCAATTCAGAGGGCAGAATTGATGCTCTGGACCTTTCTGCTTTATTTTTACTGAGAAGGAGGACATACTTGTTCTTGAACATGTAGTTGAGTCATGAATCTGAGTATTCTGTCAAAGAAACAAAAGAAGATGCATAATGTGCCTCTTTGCATTCCTTCTGTTTTTATTTTATGAGTGTTCTAAAGTTTTATTCATTTTTATATTGTACTATTTTATAAAACTATTGTCAGTTTATCCAATAATAAAAATTGTTAATACAGTAGTTGTAAATAGACTGTCTCCTTGTGACAGGTTTAAAAAAAAAATAATAATTTTTTGTTGCTATTTAAACCTTATAGTTCTCTTTTATCTTTGATAATGATTAGCTTTGCTGGTATAAATGTTAAAAAGACAATAGGGTCTGGCTGCAGACATGCACTTGCACTCTCAGACACCTGCACTTCCGCAAGTGATGTCACTTGCAGTCTTTTTTGTTTTTTATTTTATTTATTAAGTATTTTTTTAATTGAACCTCTCAACATTTTACACAAGTATCCAGGTGGAAAACTAAATTAAAACTAATTTAATATCATAACATACAGGGTCCTGCAAGTCATCTGGAAGAAAAAGACAAGACCCACAAATCCGTGGCCACAGAACAGCAGAATATGAATGCAATGCTCTCAATAAGCGCTTTTAAACCTCCCGTGGAAAATCATAAACACTTAATATGGCTTAATGTGTTAAGATAGCGTTATTAAAAGATCAAATTCAATATACAGTTTATTAATATAATGTATATGTATATAGTGTTTTCCTCCCATACCGCAAAACGTAGAGGAGAAATGTATGTTATGATATTAAATTAGTTTTAATCTTTAACCACCACAGCGTCTCGTCTCCATGACAACACGCACCATTTGTGTGGATTGCAAGTGACGTCGCAGGCAGCGAAGAGTGCAAGTAGCAGTTGCAAGCGACTTCGTAATTTAGTTTCTTTTTTCTTGTCTTCACCACCTGGATACTTGTGTAAAATGTTGAGAGGTTCAATTAAAAAAATACTTAATAAATAAAATAAAAAACAAAAAAGCTGCAATAGTCACTTGCGGAAGTGCAGGTGTCTGAGAGTGCAAGTGCATGACGTCGCAGGCAGTGAAGAGTGCAAGTAGCAGTTGCAAGCGACTTCGTAATTTAGTTTCTCTGTTCTTGTCTTCACCACCTGGATACTTGTATAAAATGTTGAGAGGTTCAATTAAAAAAATACTTAATAAATAATATAAAATAAAAAAAACAAAAATTACTGCAAGTGACGTCACTTGCGGAAGTGCATGTGTCTGAGAGTGCAAGTCTGAGAGTGCAAGTGCAAGTCTGCAGCCAGACCCTTCTCGCTGCTGCCATAATAAAGACCCATTTGAAAGTTTATTTGCTTTTCTTCTTTTTCTGCTTCCAGTCGCTGTGGTTGAGCAGTCATGAAGTTAATATTGTTCTTTTAAATACTTTCCAGCATTTCAGAAATAATATGTAAATTACACCGAAGTACAACGTTACGGTGTTCGTGAGTGCTCAAAAATGGATTAAACACTGAATTTTGAATCGATTTCTTCTGGTAAACTCAGAGATGTGGATTCGGACGGTAATTAAATTACCACACGACCTCGGTGTTTGTCAAAAAACAGTAGGTAATTCGGCCTGGGGATTTTCACGGGGGTGGTGAGAGAAAAACACCGACATCCTGGATTCGGACAGCAATTAAATCACCAACTACCCCCTGTATATGGTGAAAATCACTTACGTCCCCCTGAGAAACAATTACCGTCCGAATCGGGCTTAAGTGAGAGACGCATTCAGAATCAGCACATGGTCACTGTCTAGGGGGCTTTGTTTTCAGCACAACTCACAGCATTCGCTGTTCTTCTGCTGGCAGTTGTTGCATTGCTGCGGCGCCTCCTTCTGGATTGGGGTGAATTGCCTGTATTCGTCTTAAGGCCTCATGCACCGAACCGAGAGGTCCGTACCGTGACGGTTCGGTACGAATACATGTACCGTGCCACCCCTACTAGATACTGTATAAAGATCAGGACTATAAAACCTTCTGACCAATACATTTCCATAACTTCTCCAGTCATTTGTGAAAAATCAGTATAATATAGACATTGCAAACAAATAGTTAGCTGATCAAATATCATAAAGCTGTTAGTATTCACTACAGAAATGTATTTATGCAGTACTTTTCCAAGATTTTCATTTAAATTAGTTTGTCAGGCCTGGAAATCACAGCTTTAAGATGTGACCGTCGGACCCCTGATAAATCTGCATGCTTTGTTTTAAGTCTGGTATATAATATTGTGTATAGTATGATACTGTATACATTATAATCAGCCATCAATCTGTCTGTAGAATCATGTTACATTTTTCATTTTACTTAATACTTTTCAGTGTGCAAGGAACAATGAAATATTCAGCTGAATTTTATCTTCATCACAGCTAGAGATAAAGGCAAAGTTTATCTGTTATTTTTTTTAGGTTGGAGCTAATATTGGACATTTTTGTGTTATTAGACAAAGTGAGGGATGAAGTAGTCAGAAATACATAAAGAAATGGAGAGTGGAGTTAAATGAGAGACAGCTATCTATTAAATCAATTTCTTAGATAATTATAGAGTTTAATGCACATTATACAAAAAATATTTGACACCACAGAGATCCTTCCTCTCTCATCTGAACACATGCATCAGACAAATGTGTTCTCTTCATTAAGGGACAGTTCAGCCACAAATGAAGATGTGTGGAATATTTACTCATCCTCAGATCATCCAAGACGTAGATGAGTTTGTTTCTTCATCAGATTTGGAGAAATGTAGCATCACATCACTTGCTCATGAATGGATACTGTCACTTGCAGTGGATGGGTGCCGTCAGAATGAGAGTCCAAACAGCTGATAAAAACATCACAATAATCCACAAAGATTTGTAAGTAATCCACAAGATTTAAACAAATCCATCATGTTTTTAATGCCAAACCATTGCTTTTGGCTAAAATACGAGTCCATAATCCATAATAACGCTTCCTCCAGTGAAAAGTGGTCTGGTCTGAATCAGGAGAGAAATCTGCACAGATCAGTCCAAAACAGCTCTAAACAAATATATGTTTGGATTTTGATATGAGAGACAACGGGAGATGGACTTTTTCACTGGAGGAAGCATTATGGATTATGGACTCATAATTTAGCCAGAAGCGACAGTTTAAATGTCTTAATGATGGGTTTGTTTCAGCTTTTGTCTTCTCAAGATGTTAACTGATGGACTGGAGTGGTGTGGATTACTTGTGGATTATTATGATGTTTTTATCAGCTGTTTGGACTCTCATTCTGACGGCACCCATTCACTGCAGAGTGAGACAGTGATGCAGAGACACGTTTCTCCAAATCTGATGAAGAAACAAACTCATCCTAATCTTGGATGCCTTAAGGGTGAGGACATTTTCAGCAAATGCTCATTTTTGGGTGAGATGAGATTACCAATATCCTACAAAATTAAAAGGCAGGAAGTGTAATTTATTATAAATAAAATAGTGCAATATAAAATATTTAAATATTTTTGAATAAAAACAATAAAACCACTCTGAATTCACCTAAAAGTTTATTTGTAATTAAAAAGGTTATTATGCTTTGTTTATTTACACCTAGGGGTTGCATTTAATTAGTCATTATCACATAACTACGGGGGCCGGTCTCAGGTTTGATTATATGTAAGGAGGGGGGCTTCAGGGATGAAAGGTTGGGAAGCACTGCTCAAGGAAGACCAAGACATGAAACACTGAATCAAGACCTGAAGCCAGTGGGTGCTTTGAGTCGTTCACCCAAACGCTCCGGCGCATCTCCTGTCTGGAGGGCACGAGGGCCAGCTTTCATCTGCCGCAGGCCCTGGCCGACATCTCCGGGCCCTTTGCATGGCTCTTAATGAGATCATTCATGTCCCACAATACATCTGCAGGGGTGCAGGAAATTGCTTTCCAGCCGGAGCAGTAGCTGCTGATGGGGGCTTGATTGTGGTCAGGTGAAAAAAAGACCTCAAGACGAGTGATGAAGAAACAGCAGAAGGATCTGAAACAACACAAATAACCCGCTTTGATTTAGAGAGATAGGCTCTGATAAAACAGATTTCTGATGTTTTCTTTCACTCCCTGTGTCTGAGTGGAATCTGATCAATCAAAGTGTTTTATTCATTCTAATCAGAGCCGGATCTCCAATTGAGTCGTCCACAGGTTATTTTCTTTTTACAATTGGCAAAACTAATGTGTCTTTTTTTTTGGGTAAAATGCAGCATTCCAGCTAACAAATATTAGTCAATACATGCAAATGTTATTTTTTTTTACTCTTTTTCTACTGTTTGAATGTTCCTGAAAGGTGAGTTTTAAAGGTGAATTAAACATTTTAAAATCATTTGATGTTTGTGTGCAGTGGTCAGTTTTTTAAAACATTTTATTTCAGAAACCATTTATTTTCTTTTATTTCCATTTTACAATAAACTGGCTACCAAGTCTGACACTTTTCTAACCTTTCCTTCAAAAAACTGAAAATGTCATTACTATACACTCTCAGACAAAAAGGATACAAAAGTGGACCAGTACTTTTTCAAAAAGTACACCTTTGTACCTTTATTTACCCCTAAAGGGTGCATATTGGTAACTTGAAGGTACATATTTGTCAATGCAAATATGTAAACGGGTACGTAATATTACATTTTAAGTAAAAAAAGTACTGTCCCAGTAACAACTTTTGTACTTTTTTTTCTGAGAGTGTATGAACGTCACACAGACCCAAACTCATTTGGTCAAGACAAACATCAGATTTTGATTGAAGTTTCACCCACTCACCAGTGAACTCACCAGTGAACTCAGAAAACCATAATGCCAAGAACAATATGAAGGACATTTTAAGAAGCAAACATGAAGAGCACAAAGTGTCATAAAGCCAGCCAAGCACTATCATGGTCTTCTGTTGTCGTATTAAGTGATTTTTATGTAAAAGCAAATTTCAAGGTTTAAAGATATCTCATGCATGTTGGTAAATGTCCAGTGTGGAAAACCCTGACTGTTATTTGACTAAAGATTAGTCATGAATAATTACTTGAATCATTTTCCCCAAAAGGCAGCTGTGGGGTAAAGTGTGTCAGATGCTGTCTGTGGCTCAGCTAACAGTGATACTGAGCTTTGTATCCACACGCAGGAAATACTATGACATTGATCTAGACCTACTTGAATATTCTCTTCTGAGGAGTGCTGACCAAGAGAAACACATCAAAGAAAATGATCAGTACTTTTCAAAAATAAAACAAGCTTCCTCAGCCTCACAAATGTTGGGCAAATAACAAGGAATGTGCATCATACCTTATTTCCCTGTGGAATAATAATGTCTTCATGAACATGTCTCTACAAATAATGATAATAATAATAATAATAAAATATTTCAAACCAAACAAATTCAGTACATTAAGATATTCTGAATATTAAACCTTTCCCTGGCTGCTTTATGAATGCTTTATAAATCTGGTATGGTTGATTAAGATCATATTTTTATGGATGCACATCAACTTTGCCAAACTCCACCTACTACTGTATTAACCACTTAAAACTTTGTAAGCAACCACTTGAAGGAAATCAAAATTTGCCAAGCATCTATATAATATAGATTAGATTAATTCTTTCATGCACTTTAGCATCTTTCTGGTTGCTGGGCTTTTGCATTAGTGTGCACTCTCACATCAGGTGAATGGGTGCCGTCAGAATGTCCAAACGGCTAATAAAAACCAGAAGTTAGTTAGAAATATCTTAATGATGGATTTGTTTCAGCTTTTGTCTTCTCCAGATGTTAACTGATGGACTGGAGTGGTGTGGATTATTGTGATGTTTTTATCAGCTGTTTGGACTCTCATTCTGACGGCACCCATTCACTGCAGAGGATCCATTGCTGAGACAGTGATGCAATGCTACATTTCTCCAAATCTGATGGAGAAACAAACTCGTCTACATTTTTGATGGCCTGAGGACGAGTAAATTTTCAGCATATGTTCATTTTTGGGTGAACTATTCCTCTAACAAATTGGATAGCTATCTGATCAGAGAAAACACAAGAAGTGTAAACAGGCCCACACCTCCTGACGTGACAGCAGAAATTTACTTGATATTCATTTACACAGTAAGGGATGTGCTGTATATTTCAAAATGTTTGATAACTGTCATATTTAATAATGTGTAAGAAAAACCTGAGACCAATCGCAGTCAGAATGCTAGTGACCTCTGGCGGCGAGGTTGAGAAATGACTGAGGATGTGATGTTAGTTGCATTGATGCAATAATGATGATATTTGCTTGTGGTGGGAGCATTGCATTCATTTTCCTTTGATTCATTTCAGAAGTGCTGCACTGAAGTGTTGTTTTAATCATTAAAGCTTCAGCATGACCTGCATGACTCACAAGTTCTGAGAAACCCAATAGTGTTCAGCTCAGCAACTTATGAGTCATTCTATAATTTAGTGCACATTTCACATCAGGAAAAAAGAGTAAAAACAATATGCTTTCTTAATGAATCAACTACTGGTTTCAGTTGATGTATTTTATCAGTGTAACTTGTCTGCTAGTTGACAAGCTTAGTCATGACACAATTTTGATATTACAAGAAAAAGATGTTTTCCCGGCTGGTGAGTTTACAGTTTCAACATTTTGACTCAAAATTTCAATGGCAGGTCTTGTTTGGCCAACCAAATGTTATTTTCTTAATCAGGTTAACCTCAAATTTCAAATATTTGAATTAAAAATATTGCAAATCATAAAAATGTACCTAACATGGTTAATGTGCTCAAAATGTCCACCGGTTTTATGATATAACATTTGTGTGTGTGTGTGTGTCATTTTCAGTGCTTGGTTAGTAACATTTGACCATTTTTGAAAACATGAATAAAGTTAAATATTTTCTTATTTGAAAAAACTTTAATTTGAACCCTATTTTTCTAAGGTATTTGGACTGTAGACATAAATTTAAATATAGCTAGATAATCTTGACCTTAACATTTTTTATTTATTATTTTGAACTCAAGGCTCATTACATTACATTTACATTTAGTAGTTTAGCAGACGCTTTTATCATTTAAAAAGCAGACATTGCAAAAACTGCAATTTAAGGGACATAAAGACAATATCAAACACATTGAAAAACAGCATGCACAAAATATATGAGATTATAGAATAATATAAAATATTTCTGAGGATTTCAAAAAAAATCTCCAGTCTTCAGTGTCACATGATCTTCAGAAATCATTTTAATATGCTGATTTATTATCAATGTTGGAAACAGTTGTGCGGTTTCATATTTTTTGGAACCTGTGATATCTTTTTTAGGATTCTTTAAAGAATAAAAGGTGAAAAAGAACAGCATTTATTCAAAAATAGATTTATTCAAAAATAGATTTTTACTATAACTTTATTAATTTACCACATACAGTTCTTGCTGAATAAAAGTATTAATTTCTTTCAAAAAAAGAAAAAGAAAAAAATATTTACTGACCCCAAACTTTTGAACAGTAGTGTATATTTTTACAAAAGATAAATGCTGTTCTTTTAAATGTTTTATTCATCAACTTTTTATTCTGTGTGTGTGTATATATACAAATGATCATCAATGAACATAAGATGTACCCTAAATTATAGAATGAGTATTGAGTAATTCACTCCCTTCTAAACTTTGCAGGGGATCTTGTAATCTTCTGAGATGAAGATCTTTTTTAGCAGTGGGCTGTTTGGATCTTAACAGTTTATCTTTGAGATTTAGTGACTTATCAAAGCACAACACTCTCCCACTGATCCACAATTAAAGAAAGCGCTATCCTATCTATCCTCCTGAATATGAATCATGCTTATCTGTGCTCTTCTTACAGTTCTGCCTCAACAAGAGTATTATTAGTAAAGTCTCATCTAATCCAGCTCTTTAACTCCTGTAGGGCTGAAGGAAGGCTATTTTTATTCCCTTTTGAGGAAAATTCACTTTTGCTTATTATTGGTTACATTTAGGCTAGAATCTGAACCACTAATATTTAGGTACAAATATATTACACTCATTTTTCTACTAAGCCATGTTTAAAACAAGGTTTAATGCCTGAATGTTAGCGGTCCCCATGTATTTTTGTTGTTTGCAGAATAATGCAAAAAGCAATTTGCATTTATTGTAAATTAATTATTGTGCTCCAATGTCTCCTGTGTCATTTTAGATTCAACTTTGTGCAGAGCCAATAAAATGTAGTTAGTATCTAACCAGCAGTGCAAATAGCAATATGTATATTGAATATATAAAATATTATGGTTCTATAAAATGCAATTGACATGGTGTCCAAATTTAGAAAGTGCATTGTGATGAGGTGTATATGTCCATATGTCATACAGCTTCAGCTTTATATATGGTATATAGTAGTCATCTGTAAATATTTAATTTTTTTCAGGCTTTTGTTCATTGATTTTCTTGAAGTGCCAACACACAGAGCCCCTAAAATAAAAAAAAATAATAGTAAAAAATACAGACTTTTGCATGCACACAAGACACATTTTTGTGCCCTCGAGAAACTATTCACATGCGCATGGAATTTTTTTGCATGCTTGCATATTACAATTTCTAGTTTTATACAACATAATTCCTATGTACATCACAAAGATAGCATCCTGTTGCTATGAATAAAGCGAGAGCATGGATGCGTATGAATTAATAGAGATCTACCTGCTCAAAATGTGGCTTTCCTTATGGTAGTACCTCTAATATCAAGGCCTAATGTCCAATTTAACACATCCTCTGCGGCAGCTGAGAAACCATGACATGAAATGGGCTGATGTGTGCATTGTCCTATTTGCCAAGTTCAAGGGTCTATAAAAAAAAGACTGGTATTGTTAAAAAAAAGTGTTCAAAATGTGGCTTTCGTTAGGGCAATATGTCATATTTCAAGGCCTTAGGTCTCTTTAACACATACTCTGTGGCGGCCGAGACACCACACCACGAAATGGGCTGATGGCACAACAGGTGGCTCAGTGTGCATTGTCCTTAATGATAAGTTTAATAGTTTCTCATGCACACATAAAAGTCTTTATATATATATATTTTTTGCAATGGTCATTGAGGCTATGTCATACGGTGCTAAGAATATCATGAGAAGAAACCCAAAAAGCAAAACATTTTGCATAATGAAAAAGTGCACCTTGAATTCATTCAGTCGTGTTTGACAATCACTGAAGAATCACCAAACAGCTGCCATGAAAACACATTTCTTATGATAAACTTATTTTCATTCAATTCTTAATTTTCTATTGTAAAAAAAATCAATAGGGGCAAAAGTCTGGAAATACAAATATTTTTCCATACTCTGCTTTCTTTTCCAGGGAAATCACTACCAAACTGCGTAGGAACCCTGTGGAGGACCAGTGTCCTGCAACCCTAATGACAGACAGCTGCATGTGTTTGATTAGAGACGGACCTCTGCAGGACACTGTCCCTTCAGAACCGAAGAGCAGATTTCCTTCCAAATACAATCTGACATTATTTTTACCGAGTCTCAGTTTAAGCTTATTGATGCACATTTGGTGTCATTTCAAGCTGAGAAGCTGACAAATGATGTTGTGAGAGTGCAGTAACACAATGAGCTCCATTATCAGTGTAATTGATAGTCTCCCTCTAGTGGTGGCTAGAAAAGTATTCATCAACATGCACACTATAATAACCACTGTTCCCTATATCATGAGCTGCTGTGATCTGGCCCTGGCAGAGTTTCCTCCTGTCAGTCGTCTGATGCTCTCATGATGAGATGAGACACATGTTCTCAAACATCTGCCACACATCACTGCGCTCTTCTAGAGATGAGAGCACCTGTCTGATGAGCGTCAGCCTGTCTGCGTTCACACTCACACACTCAACACACACGAGTTTCCCCGTCTTCTGGATGTCTTAGCCATCAACACTACACAGTCAGCACGTTTCATAGGATACTTGATAACGTTGTCTTTACTGTGAGAGTTCACCGTAGAAATAATGTCATCTGATATGAATCTCAATTGTACTTATTCATTATGATTTAGACAGTCCTGTAAGTCACTCTCCTGTCATCTTTCAGATAAGTTTGTCCCTGTGTACTGTCCTTAATAGTTTGCCCAGAAATGAAAATTTGTTATTAATTTATTCACCTTTGGTCACGTTGGACTTTTTTCTTCAGTATAACAGTAAAGACGAGTTTTAGCTGAAACGGTGCTCCTTGGTGAAATCAGTGGCTGCCCATTTTTGAGAACAAAAAAGCTTAAAAAAGCATAAGGAACACAAAATTAATGATATATTGAGGTCTTATGAAGCGAAACAATCAGACTGTGCAAGAAACTGAACATTATTTACAACATTATTGCAATTATAAATCATTATAACTATCCCTTTAAGGCAAGACACTACAGGCAAAAACATTGTTTTTTATGCACTGGCCAATATTGAGATTTTGAGCTTTTTGGTTTTTCATAAAGTAAAAAAAACACAAAAAAAACATGTACAACGCACCACTTTTAAGTGTTTCTTTTATTGCACTTTTATCTATTTCAATATATCTTTAAAGGTCATTTTCTCAATCTGAGATTTTTCTCCTGCACTAGGTCAGAAATGTCCACTTCAGCAGCACTTACACCACACTTTACTGTTTTTTGCTTGAAAAGATCAAGAATCTGTCACAAGTTACAAAATGACACAGTGGAATTAATAACAGAAGCTTGAGTCACTCCTTCAAACTAGTGATGATAGAAAGTAGTGCAAGACATTACTCTGAAAACCTCTTGAGATGGTAACTGTGGGATAATGGGATCATTACAGGATAATGAATTATTGAACATTACAGTAGGGTTACACCTCAGGTGTCTGTTTATTTTCAGTAATTTAACAGTGTGTCTTTATTTATTCTTGATTTTATAAATCAGCCTCTTACTCCTCCAGCTGTCAGAATTATGTCCTGTCATATTCATTTTCATGTACTTTTAGTTTGTATTCATCAGGTTCCTGTTTCATTTGTTCAAGTTTTATCTGATCCTTTTGGCTCTCTTCATCAGCCTCTACAGCAGCCAATACTTGCCAGAAAAGCAGATTATTTACTTACGTACTTATTGAATGCCAGGTTTTTTTTTGTTGTTTTTTTTATTTGAAAGGACTGGTTTAATAGTGTTATTTGCAGCAGATAAAGGTTAAAGGGGTCCTATTATGCTTTTTCACTTTTAGAATTTTAGTCAGTGTATAGAGTGTATGTTTGGGCATAAAACAATCTACAAAGTTACAAATCTCAAAGTCCACTCCAAAGGGAGATATTTCATTTTTTTAAAAAAATCCCTTTTCAAGAACTCTTGTCCAGGCCCTTGTCGTTTCTAGGCTGGACTACTGCAATGCTCTTCTGGCTGGACTTCCATCAAACACAATCAAACCTCTACAAATGATTCAGAATGCAGCGGCACGACTGGTCTTCAATGAGCCCAAAAGAACCCATGTTACACCTCTCTTCATCTCATTGCACTGGCTACCAGTGGCAGCTCGCATCAAGTTCAAGACACTGATGCTTGCATACAGAACGACCACAGGCTCAGCACCCTCCTACTTCCACTCACTATTACGAATCTACATCCCCTCCAGAAGTCTGAGATCTGCTAGTGAGCGACGCCTTGTGGTACCATCACAGAGAGGCTCAAAATCACTCTCCAGAACATTCTCATTCACCATTCCTGGATGGTGGAATAATCTTCCCACCCCTATCCGGAATGCTGGATCCCTGTCAATCTTCAAGCAACAACTGAAGACTCATCTCTTTCGGCACTACTTGACTTCATCCTAAACTTGTTCTTAAAAAAAAAAAAACTTTCCCTTTATCTTTCTCTCCTTCCCTTGCTAGCTTGTACTTATTTGAACAATGACTGAGACTTGGTGTTACGAGCACTTCCTCTGTCTGATTGCCTCTTCAAGATGAATCGCTTTATGTATTCCCCAATTGTAAGTCGCTTTGGATAAAAGCATCTGCCAAATGACTAAATGTAAATGTAAATGTAAACTACAATGAACGACTCGTTTGGACTACAAAGTTGTTTTCCTGTATTTATGACATCACAAATTTGCCTACAGAAATTCTAATGGTTGGGGGGGAGGGAGGGGAGAACGCTTAGTTGAGCTCTGCACGTTTCAAAATCAAAACCCAGTGCGGGTGTTCTTATATCACTGTATTTCTGATGGAAACCATCTGTCTTCAGAAAATGTTGGATGTCATTTTCATTTCATGTCTGATAAAGCAGCGTTTGTGAGCAGAGCTCTGTTTTGTGTACAGAGTTACCATGGAAACCTCGAGCTCTCCCGCTGGCAGAGAATTAATTTGCATATATATGCGGCCACAAATAGTGTAGTCTGTGGGACTATGGTATAAATAAATTCAACTGTATAACAGTTTCAGTGCAATTCATGTTATAATGTTAGAATTAAAGAACAATAAACATAATACATATTACCGTTGCTCTTATCTGTAGTCAATGCAGTTATTTTTAAGCTGTTGTTGACATCCCATCTAAAACGTGATTTAGCAAAAAAAACAACAATAACAATAACATTACCACTTCAATATGTCTTGCAATATCCGTGCATGCAAAGGTTCTGCGTGATCCTCTTGTTCAATATTCTCGAGGTCTGAATTGATATGGCAATATTGAGGAACTTGCTGTTTTGGCAAGGGGCGGGGCAGTACTGAAACACTGTCTAAGCTGTTCGCCAATCACAACGCACCGGGACAGCTAACCAATCACAGCCATAGACTGTAAAAAAGATGGACGACGCGTCTCCGCTTCCTTCCACTATAGAAAAGTGAAGCAAAAGCATCTCAGTATTTTTTTTTATTATTATTTTTTTTATTGAACAGAACGTCCACATTCAATACAATTCAATTACAAGAAATACAAAATAATTTAAATGCTAGGGGGAGATTTAACAATATCATAGGAATACATTAAAGAATGCACAAACTTGCACAATTCTAACAGAAAAATGCATCTCAGTATGGCCGTTGCCATCTTGCGAAAATGACGTAATTTGGAGCCCGAGTCTGCGCAGTAGAGATTCGTTTGGAGCCCGAGTCTGTGCAGTAGAGATTCGTTTGGAGCCCGAGTCTGTGCAGTAGAGATTCGTTTGGAGCCCGAGTCTGCGCAGTAGAGATTCGTTTGGAGCCCGAGTCTGCGCAGTAGAGATTCGTTTGGAGCCCGAGTCTGTGCAGTAGAGATTCGTTTGGAGCCCGAGTCTGTGCAGTAGAGATTCGTTTGGAGCCAGAGTCTGCGCAGTAGAGATTCGTTTGGAGCCCGAGTCTGCGCAGTAGAGATTCGTTTGGAGCCCGAGTCTGCGCAGTAGAGATTCGTTTGGAGCCCGAGTCTGAGCAGTAGAGATTCGTTTGGAGCCCGAGTCTGCGCAGTAGAGATTCGTTTGGAGCCCGAGTCTGCGCAGTAGAGATTCGTTTGGAGCCCGAGTCTGAGCAGTAGAGATTCGTTTGGAGCCCGAGTCTGAGCAGTAGAGATTCGTTTGGAGCCCGAGTCTGCGCAGTAGAGATTCGTTTGGAGCCCGAGTCTGCGCAGTAGAGATTCGTTTGGAGCCCGAGTCTGAGCAGTAGATATTTGTTTGGAGCCCGAGTCTGTGCAGTAGAGATTCGTTTGGAGCCCGAGTCTGCGCAGTAGAGATTCGTTTGGAGTCCGAGTCTGCGCAGTAGAGATTCGTTTGGAGCCCGAGTCTGCGCAGTAGATATTTGTTTGGAGCCCGAGTCTGAGCAGTAGAGATTCGTTTGGAGCCCGAGTCTGCGCAGTAGAGATTCGTTTGGAGCCCGAGTCTGCGCAGTAGAGATTCGTTTGGAGCCCGAGTCTCGTTTGGAGCCCGAGTCTGAGCAGTAGAGATTCGTTTGGAGCCCGAGTCTACGCAGTAGAGATTCGTTTGGAGCCCGAGTCTGAGCAGTAGAGTCGTGAGGTGGAGCCGCGGAATCAAACTCCCGCCCAAACTCACAGCACATTTTGTTTTTCGGAAGGCGGGCCTTCATCAAACCCAAGAACTAATAGAGCCGTTTGTGTCAGGCTGGGGAGAAAGATATTGTAATAATGTAAATTATGTGAAAAATAATGCGATTTTCGAACCACCAAGCATGAGATGTTCTAGTACACCCCCAAAACAAAATCAAGACTTTGTAAAAGAGCATAATAGGACCCCTTTAAAGAAAATAAAAGGCAAGTCTGTGTGCTGTAGGTGGCCTTTTAAAGCATTTACTTTTTTCATATATTTAATCATATATTTTTGGATTCAAACTCTGTAAAACACATTCCCTTAAACAGTAGGAGACACAGTTTATGAACACTGTGCTGTCTGTTATCCATGAATCTATGCGTATGAAATAATCTGTATAACTGATCTGCCACCATACTAATAATATTCAAGGCAAACGGCTCTGATCTGAGCTTATGGGCCAGTCGATGTATATATCTAAAGTGAAATAGGCTTAAGGGAGCATAAACTGCTCTCTCTCTCTCACACACACACACACACACACACACACACACACACACACACACAAAAGATAATAATGAAATGGCAATAAAAGGAAAGTTTGCAGTGATTTCTAAAAGCCTCATTTGAAGCAGATTATAGGAGAGTGTGCGGTTCTTTCAGCAACTGATATTAGAGGTTTGCCAAGGAAAGATTTTATTAATCTGGCATGATGTTTAAGAGGATGCTGCCCACTGTGTCTGATATAAAACAGAAGATTTATAACCAAATCAGTCAGTTCTTCTATTATAGGAGAAAGTGTGCGGTTCTTTCAGCAACTGATATTAGAGGTTTGCCAAGGACATGAGATTTTATTAATCTGCGTCAAATAACATGATGTTTAAGAGGATGCTGCCCACTGTGTGCTGGGATATAAAACAGAAGATAACCATTATAATCAAATCAGTGCTTATCGTTCTTCTATGCTATAAGGAAAGATGCTGTAAAATGACATGATATATGAAAACTAGGGCTATCAAGTGATACACATGTCATTGGTTTGCATTGGGTTTATGCCCTTCAGATCAGTGATGACTACTGTTCACACCGAAAAACTAAAGAGATTTGAGCAGTGTTGGGCACGTTACTTTAAAAAAGTAATTAGTTATAGTTACTAGTTACTTCTCACAAATAGTAACTGAGTTACATCATTATAAAAGTAACTAATTACCAGGGAAAGTAACTATTGCGTTACTTTTTAAAAAAAAATTTCAAATGTCAAATAACTTGGATGCCCCAATATTAAATATGTTAAATGAATGAAATGGAATATCTTTCTTTGCGCGCTGTGTGTGTGTGTGTGTGTGTGTGTGTGTATGTGTGTGTGTGAGAGAGAGAGACAAAGCTACGGCGAGCCGTGCGCTTCACACTAGAGTTCACGGTACGTCAAATACAGCTACACTGCTCATCCATTCAGATGAACTGAAAAATAAAATGATAATAATATTATAATAAATTATAGTAACGCCGCATTTTATTGTCAGTAACGGTAACGGGGGAAACAGTAATTAGTTTGATTACTCGTTACTGAAAACAATAACGCCGTTAGTAACGCCGTTTATTTATAACGCCATTATTCCCATCACTGGATTTGAGTCATATGCCTAAAGATTTCTGCTGCCTGTCTGAAAAAGGCTCTTGAGGAAGAGGCCGACAGTTGTGGCCATCTGGTTGTCAAAAAGAAACTGAGAATACAACATAGTTTTACCACAGCTGACAAGGAAGGAGATCACGATGTGGTTCATTCACACATGTCCTGTCACACTCGGGCCTCCATGTTTCTCCCTGTACATGTGAAGTAAAGGTCCATCGGTTAGTTCATTTTGACAGCTCATTTTGAATCTTTAATTGTAGTCTTACTTTTTCAATAGTTAAAACTTGACTATGATCTATTGCTAATGTAGAGGAATATTTTTGTTTTTAAAGGGATAGTTCACCCCCAAAAAAGAAAGCCAAATGTAACTATGGCACATAGGACTGTGCTGGTCAGCAAAACCATTTTTATATACAGTTTTTTTTTTTTTTTTACTACGTTAATATTACGACAAGTGAAGTACAGTGCTGGGTAGATGACTTACAAATTGTGTTACTGATTACATATTACATGATGAAAATTGTAGTTATTAACGTAATATTTAGGTTACTCGTTTTAGGTAATGTATTAAACCATTACCATTACCATTAAACATGACATATTGATATAAAAAAGCAAGGAGAAAGAAAATATATTCAATTTTTGTATATCAACATCATAAAATGCATTAAACATTACATTACACCGGGGTTTCCCACACTGGGCTTAATGTAAGAACTGCAGTGGGTTTGTGAGTTGATCAAAAACTAACAATTAATTCAATCATAAAAATGTAAAATAAAAATAATTTAGACAATTGAACACTAAAAATAGAAATATTTTATTTGTTTACCTGCATGTCAGTTTGACCATGAACCGACATCAGAGAACATGTGAATTGTTAAATTATTGGAATATTAACTTCCTCAGAGATATTTCAAGTAAATACTTTATTTTAAGGTGCATTACTTGAATTATGTCATAAGTGACTTTGTGTTCTGTTTGGATTATATAATCATGGCTGAGGGATGTTTGATACACAGTGGAGTGACTGTATTCACAATATAACACAACATCAATCGACTTTTATAAAACACTATTAAAAATATTAAAGACCCATTTTTTTAATGAAAACATGATTTTATTAAGCAAATTCATGAAGTGCCATTCTTCCCAGAGATCCACCATGTGAGCTGCCACTGACATGATGAACAGGTAAAAGATTGAACCATATTAGAATTGAATATGACTGGGACATTGTATTAACTAATCAAAACACGAAAGATATAACAAAACATTGTGTGAGATGGTGTAATTACTTACTTTCATAAAGTGCAACTGTGAAAGCAGTTTCAAATGGAGGCAGAATGGATTTCAAATAAAAACCAAAGACATGATCTACACAGATGCTTATGATCATTGATTGTTATTCTGTGCAATATTTCTGTGCAATATTTCCCTTCCCACCTTTTGAAAGAGTAAGAGAAAGATTTTAATGTGCAAACGTCACACATTCAGTGTGTACTTCTGTTACACTCATTTAAACAGATTTGATTAATTGTTGTTGTTTTGTTTGTTATCACACATCTCACTCATCCTGCTTAAAATCAAACCTATCGGCATAAATGCATAAAGGAAGAGGATTTTTCCATTGATTCACATTACGCAGTTCTTCTTCATGGTTAAACTTCATTGAATTTACACTGAAAAACACTAAACTTAACTCCAAATGATGTAAATTGCCATCATTTTCATTTCATCAATTGTTTTAAAGAGGTTGAGCATTCATTGAACACAAGTCATATGTCCATTAAACAGGGCTGCTGTGAGTCTGGGAGACATACAAATTGAAATGTCCTAGTTTTTTAGTTTTTTTTTGGATGGTCCCTGGTTAGTGAAGTGTGCTAAAGCCGGAGGAAGCACAGTTGTGCTTAAGTCAAGGCTGAATATTCATTGTTGGGTTTTGTTGGTGCTGTGCAGATGGTGGAAACAGATGCTCACTGCAGCAAGTGTCAATTTTCAGGATTTTCTCTCATGACAACGCAAATAAAGCGATGGTGTGAGTAGATGATTGTCTCTTCTGGCAGCGCTGAGGTTCTGCTGTTGCTGTCGACACACATCTGTTAGATAGCGCTGAATATATGAGACACGGTGCGACCAGGAAAGAATCAGACTTCACAGTAGTTTACCTTCAGCGGGATAATGAATAATTCTGTTTTCAAGCATCCATTCTGTTGCCAGCTGCTGGAAAGATTCAGATGTTGCTCTGCTGCATGTGCATTACAGCAAAAAATGTCAACGCATAGATCTTATTATATACCTCTTTGTTTTTTACATTGTTGCAAAGTTTTTACATCAACAGCAGGCAACAGATGCTATATTGACAGAGCTCAGCTTGGAGTAAACATTTCGGTAACACTTTACTTAAAGCCTTTATATATAATGCATTAGGTATTCATAATATAAGTTAGAATGCATTATATCTTTTCATAAATAATTGTAACCAAAGTTAAAATGCAATATAATATTTGAAGGCTTGTTTGTCATGTGTTTTAATGCACAATACTTTCTAAAGGTGTAATCGTCCCAGTTTGCAATAAAGCAGTCACAAAATGTTCCTTCAAATTTAATATGATATACAAATGTATGCAATGCAGTTAAGACTCAAGCTGAGCTACTTATGGATTTTGCATATTTCTACATATGACTTTCATCATGAATTAATGCTTATGACATTAGTGGCTAACCAGTCCCTGCTGAATAGAGATATATTACAATGCACGTCGAGGAGAATTAAAATTAATCCGGAGGTATTAAAATCAGAATAAAATAAATGAGCAGAGTTCTTATTTTGACCAGGTCAAAAACATTCAAGATTTACATGATCTTGATGGGGTTCACTAAATGATTGAGGTAAGCATTTAAAATGATGAGAGCATGACTCAGGTGGTGTTAAGTCATCAATGATGCATAATCGACAAAACACAATGCAGTAGCTACCGTTTCAGCATCAGCTTTATAAAATCCATCACTTACTCTTACCTTGCTCACTTTCTCTCGTATTGTTCCTCGTCTCCGCAGCAGATTGAAAGTGACACGCTGCTTTGACACGACGGGGAAGCGGGGCCTTGCGTAATTTACGGGGCCCTACGCAACTTGCATAGTGAGTGTATAGGGCCGATCTGTTCTGACCAAAACACTGCTTTTGTGTAAATGAACAACCACAATGTTTTCTGTTTTTAGTTGAAAACGGTGTCGTGTACAGTCCCCTAAGCTGGTCCAACAAAAGTTTATGATTCTTACACGTTTTGTTCATCACGATAATCTTAACAAATGAATACAAAACTTATACATTTTGAAATACAATTGTCAGAAATAAAAAAACTAAATGTAGACTACAAACAAACTACACTATTGTTGCATGACCACAAACTCTTTTATTAAAAAAAAAAAAACTTTTTCCATGGAAGTTCAAATTAGAATAGAAAATTAGAAAGTCACTTTCCATTTCCAGAACCTTTACTCTCTCTGCTCCTCTCCGGTGGATCGAGCTGCTGGCTCTGTCTGCCTAATGCTTAACTTTAAATGTGATGGACAATCAATCAATCAATCAATCAATACAGGTGAAAACATCCCACAGATGCACAGGGCCACATCTAGAGAGCAGAAGTGGAGGTGAGTTTGGCAACGGAAGCATTATCGCATTTGCTTTTTTTTGGCCTGAAAAAATGTGGTGTCTTCACCATGATTATTACACACTTGAACGCTTATGAATAATTTTCATATTCATTTAGATGAACATTTTTTACTCTGAGAGACCTTAATAGAAGATATTTTGACAGCTGGCTCCTTTGAACTGATCTGTTTAACTAATTGAAAGTAATGAGCGTATGAGCCTGTGAAATACTCAGTCTGTAACAGAATGTGAAAGTGAGATCTCTTGTCATTCTGATGTAATATTCATAGCAGTTATCACTGATCGCTTGAAACCAAGAAACACACCATTTCTTTCAAGTCCTCTCGTGGTTTCTCATTGGAACTGTGGGTATTACTATAGTATTACCCACAATTCTAATGAGAAACCATGAGACGCCTACATCCCTAATCTACAAATCATTTACATTTTCAGTTTCTAAAGCTGGATCCTTTGGAAATCTGTTACAAAAGAGGAATATGAGGAAGAAATCTTTGCAAGGTTCAGACAACAATGAATAAATAATGTCCACATCCTGTAGATCTCCTGCAGTTTGAAGCCGAACTCATTCCCTTAAAAGCCATAAAACACTAATGCAGCTAACTGAACCCTGAGACAGAAGAGAGGAGAATGGAGTGAGTAATTTAATGTAATGGACAGAAAGAAATTGTTCCTCATTTAACTTTATTGCTGAACCTCGGAAGAACAGAAAAGACACTTCATTAGGTTTCAGCTTTAATAGCTCCATCTGTCTAAATCAGATAGAGACCTTAATGGTGTCTTACAATTATTTATATTTTATAAAGAGTGTTTAAAATCCCCTAGTTGATTTCTGCCTGGAAGTCTGGCATTTAAGCAAACCACATTTCACACAAGATCTCTTCTGCTGAAAACCTTACGATACTTTTATAATGTGCACGGTCTCACCTTCCCATTCGACTTTCAAAAGAGAATCTGAGATGTGTGGCACAAATACCAAATGTGATTTATACACTTGAGCGCGTTGGGAAAACAAACAAACACAAAAAACTGACAGCTGTGGTTGCCAAAACTATTCCATAAATATATAGTAAAAATGTAAATGTGACGTCACGATTTCCACTTGATACGTCCCTTAACAGGCATCATCATTGTATGTAATCAAGGAGAACAACCCTTGCCTGTCCATCAATGATCCTATCATTAGAAATGCATGGCTGATATGGACAAAAATGTCCATATCCAAAAAAACAAAAAGCAAAAAACCTGTTTTAAAAATTAATTTCACTGAGATCTTTTTACCAACACCAGTCCTGATTATAACTACCAAAAGTGTATTCATTTTCAGAATGAACCCTTTAAATGCTAGTTTGTTTACATAATGCCACTGTTGTTGTTTATGGGGGGAAAAATCCATTAGCATTCTTATAATAAATTCTAAGCAGGGTTTTTATTTATATATTTATTTTGAAACAGTTTTGGAGAAGTTACTGATTAGAGACAATATTAATTTTGTTAAAAGGAAATTAAAAAGTAAAAGTAAAATAAATAAATCATTTTGCATGATTTTATGCTTAAATGGCACTGGGATTAAATATTGCAGTTTTAACAGGTTTCAACTATGTTTACCTAATGTAAAATAGATGGGAATGAGGGTGAAACATTAAAATTTCAATAAAAATACACGTTTGGCTAAATGTTTGCTGTTTGCATTATCACAGCCTAAATGATAAAAAAACGAAGAAGACAAAAATGCCCACTTAAGTGGCCTTTTATTTCATATATATATATATATATATATATATATATAAAATAATTAAAATGTAACATTTAAAAAAAATATTCTTTTAAGACACTACTTTTATACTAGGGTAGAGAGCACACTGCAGCTGTTTTCTTGGTTAAATGTGCACTTATTCTCAGCATGTCTTTCCCCTCTGAAGGATATTCAGATTGCATTGCTTGAGACTTGAATTCAGAGTAAAACTGGCATTAAAGTGTTTTTTTAGGCAGGCTGTATTCTCAGCATCAGGAGTAACCAATTTCCATTCCTTTGATTTTTACAATATACTATATCGTAAATCCAGATGAAGCAAAAGATGCAGCAAATGTGTATATTTACTGCCCCAGACGATCAATATCCAGAGAGCACTATTGACTCCCTTCTGTGCCCTTAATAGTGAGCACATTCAATCAATGAGCCCGGCCGCTGATGGGAACTCGTCTCTGTCATCGGCACAGGGTCCAAGCCTGGGAGAAAGTCTCTCGGCCCAGTTGCCAGACTGTGTGATTTTATAAGAGAGGTCAAAGTGGCCCCACATCAGGTGTTTTATTTGATTTGAACTGTGGAGTCATCAGGTCAGTTATGCCTTTGGAGCACAGGCTGCAATGCTTGTCATGACCTCATCCTGACAGTGAAACGCTCTGCAATTTTTTTTATTGCACATTCCCAATAATTTGAGGTTCTCAAATATTTGACATTTCTAACCTTTGAGAGATGATGTAAACAGACCCCAGCAATCCTACACATATGTTCAGGTCAGGGCAGACTCGCCTTTGGATTCCATCAAAGCTTCTGCAATCTTCAGACAACATCACATCTGAATGCTGAGACTTCAACCACAATTTGCCTTATTTTATTCATATATATGTATAAAATAAAAAAGTAAGGTTAGGGTAGGTTTAGGGTTAGTAGAATAAGTTAACATATACTTGCAAAGTTTCTCATAGTCAGTATGTTGTGTGTTGTGGACCCATCAAAATAAAGTGTTAGAAGATATTAAGCAGACAGTCTACTAATACTCTAATGACTGCTTGCTGACATGTAGTTGCAAAGTTACTTACTGTTAGTAGAATTTCTAAAGTGGACAATCGAAATAAAGTGTTACCAAAAGGAATAATGAGAAATTATGTTTCTGACAAAAACCTTACTAAGTTTGGATTCATTAAGATTTATGAAATTATTTCCCCCCCCAAAAAAATATGAAGCAGCAAAAACTGTTTTCAACATTGATGATAAACAAGAGTAATGATGCTGAAAATTCAGATTTGATCACAGAAATAAATGACATTTTAACAGATATTTACATAGAAAACAAGTATTTTGAATTGTAAAAATATTTTACAATATAAGGTTTTACCGTATTTTTGGCCATAGTGAGCAGAATACGGTAGACTTCTTTAAAAAACATTAAAAATCTTAATAATTATTCCAAACTTTTGGCTAGTAGTGTGTTTTTGACTACTGTTAGGCTGATGATACATGGGGTAACTTTTTGAGCAATTTTACCGGGCAAACTTTTTTGGCATAATTTTGTTCAGAATTTTAAGGTTGAAGCCAAAAACATGCAAGCTGTCCAAATTGGCATCCATAATTGGGCTGATTATAGTGGACTGGACGTACAAAAATAAATGGTAGCACTTTATTTTACAGTCCTGTTCCCCATGTAGATACTATGTACTTATTGAAGCAATTACAATAACTTGGTAATATCTACAGTAGGTACTAACCCTGAACCTACCCCATGTAGTTAACTTATATTACCAGTACTTTCTTAGGTAGGTACACTTTAAGTACACTGTAAGTACATGTAAGTACACGTACGGTAAAATAAAGTGCAACCAAATAAATGGTACAAAACTTAACGATAAAGTGTTTCTCTTCCCTTCAGATTCAAGATTCAAGATTTTTTTTATTTGTCACATACACGATTATACAGAGAGTATATAACCAGCAGTGAAATGTGAGTCAGGTCCGCTCCATGGACAGTGCAAATATTATAGAATACAACACAGAGGAAATATACATAAAATGAAATAAGTAAAAAATAAGATATAAAGAACAAAATATAAAATATAAAAGAATGTGCATGACAGTATACTGTAGACTTAAATATTAAGATAAGCATGACTGTACGAGAGAGGAATGTGCAAACAGGTTGTACATGGTTGTCATGTAGCAGCAATACCAAAAAAATAAAAAAATAAAATACCAAAAACACAGAAAGTGTTGTGTGCAAATGACACTGTCAGTGTGAGGTAGAGAATAATGAATATCTTACTGATTGTGAGTGATTATAAAGTCATGACTCCACTTTATAATCTTTATTATCCACTTCATAATTGAGTTGAGTTTTCTAACTACACAAACTAACCTTATACATTATAAAGTTATATTTTCCAGCTTTCTGTGACCCATCAGAACAGATCTGCAACCTGCCAGTTGAGAACCACTGATATATTCAGAGTCGGGGAAATTTTATTTTAAAAGTAATGCATTACAATATTGCTTGACTCTCTAATAAGTAACTTATTACACAACTTAATTACTTTTAATGGAAAGTAATGTTTGTTATTTTTGCATTACTCATCTGGGCTGGGCTTGCCTATTTGTTTTTAATATAAAAAGCTCTATTTTTGGCAAATGTTTCAGTGAAATGAATAAGCGTCAGGCTGAAGGAAATATGAATTCATGTCTGTACAGTAGAGAACGCAGCTCAAACAAACCTTTCAGATCTGCTGTTCTGGATTACATGAAGAAAGAGAAGAAAGTTCAATACTCTTCAAAACAAACAGAAAGAAAGAAAAGAAACACGTTACGTTTATCTAAAATCATCTTAACCCATTAGTTTGGTTGAATTGGATCATTGAGTGTCAGCAGCAGAGACAAATAAACTGGGATTAAATACATAAAGGATATTTGTGTTATTTAACATATTTAATTATTGCAGGTTTGTATAATATTCTGAGACTGCATTTGATTGTTTTAATTGATTTTGAGGAATACTGAATGTGTTTTGTACAGTGAGATGAGTAAATACATGTTCACATCTAGTCTAGATCTACAGTAAGATCATGTTCACACAGCGCTCTCAACATGAGCACAGGAGAGCTGTCAGACATGGAAAACAAAGGAACTGCCGTTACTTATTTGACAAAGTATCTCAGATATTTTCTTGTCAATTAAAAAGTAATTTACTTTACTACTTTACTTTAATTACTTTACTAGTTGTTTGAAAAAAAGTCATCTGATTACGTAACTCGCGTTACTTGTAACCAGTGTTGGGCAACTAGTAACTAGTTACTGTAACTTAGTTACTGTAATAATATTACTTTTTGTAGTAACTAGTAGTGTAACTAATTACTAATAAGATTTCAGTAATAATATTAAAGTTACCATAAAACAGCTTAGTTACTTTTGATGCCTCGACCCTGCTGATTTAAAATCCAACAATCAAATAATTCCTAGATTTATTTTCATAATTTTCAGCAGAGAGAAATATTGCATTATATTGATTTTGTCAGGAAAAAAGATGATCTGAACACTGTTGTGTAAGTTGTGTATTACTTTACTCTGCATTACATCCCTCTGGTCAACATGTGATATTACTATAATTAAACATCTTTTTGGAAAATTAAACAGTTTCTTACAAACTTATGTGATTTGATAAAATACATAATGAAATATAATCGTATATGGGAAACGGAAAAATTACTTCAAGTTACAATGACAATTAATGAGATTAATACAAACTTCTACTTGAATTACTATCAGTCACTATTGAGTGTTTGTAATAACTTCTGACTGAGATACAATGTGGATTTTGGTCAAATGATGAGGCAGAAATATGTTATTAATGAGCGTTAGATTAGTTCTGGCAGGTCACGTGAGTCACTGCATCAGCTGATTCTCAGCTGATCACATCTACCTATAGGAATACGACACCTATCGCGGAATCCTATATAAGCTCTATTCAGTATTAATCAGCAGCTTTTCCCGCTTGCTCAGGAGCAAATCACCCTCCTCCATCCCCAACTCCTCCTTTCACAGTCAGGACTTGGCTTTCTGATTCCTTGCTAAATCAGACTCTTTTCTTGAATAATTATACACTTAAATATCATTAAGTACATTAATGATATCTGCTTTGTTCTGTTCTGTTAACCCTCGGGGGGTTATTATTATTGCTGCTCTCCCTGCTCATTCATGACGGGCTGTATGGATGGGCAGGGAGTTTTTGCACAGAACAGAACCATACCGCCAAACCAAACTTTATGCTAAGTATCTATCATTTTGACGATAGTGGTCCTGACAGAAATATCATTCTAGAAGAATTTAATGTGGAAGATACACAGTTACAACTTCTGTGGGGCGTGAAGAAAAAGTAATGTAACTAGTAGTGTAACTAATTACTGTTGCCAGAAAGTAATAAGTAAAGTAACAATATTACTTTTGAAAGGAGTAACTAGTAATGAGTAATATATTACATTCTTTGAGTAACTCTGCTTGTAACACTAGGTATATTGCGATGATAAAGAAATGTATCATTTACCACAACTGCAATACATCAGGGAACACTGAGGCTTTCTCTGCTTCAATAATAATAATAATAACAAAAATATCAAAATAATGTGTTATTGAGTTAATCTAAACAACAGACTGAACTACCATTTATTTCTGAACATTTGATTTTCTTTCTTTCCCAGTTCTTTTAATGGTTGTGTTTTGAAACTGGAGCAAAGGTGGGAGAAAGTGTGGGCTAATTATACACTTGCTTTATGCAAAGACTCTTCAGGTCCTCCAGCAAGAGAAAACGGGCAGCAGTTGGCATGTTTGCTATGCTATACTCTTGGGTACCAAAGTGAAGAACAAAAAACTGGTGCACACACTACTGCAGCGAGAGCCAAAACTGAACTGAGCCCCAGGACACTGTGTTTGTTTAACAAATCTCTTCCCAGTCCGAGAGAATCATCAAAATATTAACAAAAATGTCAAAATATTTAGGAACAGATTTGGTATAATTTCTCATCAGCACAATCACGTCACCATCATGTTGTTTCTCCCGCATTGCTCTTGTGTTCTTCAGGGCATCAAGAAGCCTCTGGTGGGACTTTAAATACTGTACAGCATGACGTTTTTCTTCTTATGTAAATGTGTCTTTATATGTGTTTTTTAAATGAGTGTCCCACAGTTTAAATGACTTTAAACTGTATAAGTAACTGATGTCCCAGGCTAGTGATCTCCTGTATATTTATATACATGAAGAGTATGCATGAAGATCATGTCACTCTCATTCTTAAATCAATATTTCGTGTTCATTTATTCATGAATTTGTTAAGCAACCATGTAATAAGCAGAGTAAAGACAATCGATCAGTATCATAAAACATGCAACAACATTCAGATAATAGTCAAACATTTTGAAAAAAAAATTATGCATAGCTAGGGGCAGTTTTAAGACAAAGACAGGACATTATTTATTGTGTTCTATTGCATTATATTAAGGCTGTTAATTAGGTGCGAGTAATTATTGAACAAGTAGGTTTGGAAGTTTGTCTGATCTTTGCTGTGCATTTTCAACTGAACGGCTAACATTAGTTGCAATGACAAGACTGACAATTTCTCCAGAGAGCACATTTGCAGTTGTGTTAAATTAGCTTGCTTGCCGTTTAAGTTAAATTTGCCCATTTGAATTGATGTGCTGATGTGAGTCACAATAAGAGGCCGTTCGTTTTTCCATTCCAATGACTTTTCCATTGTTTTTCGGAAAAGTAGTGCATTGGAATGGAAAAACGCATTCTGTGTGAACAGCCGTTTATTCTCTTTATTTCCATAGAATGTATTATTGCTGCATTTTAGTTAACTAAATCACTCAACTCTATAGTGTATATGTTGTTCAGAACATCATATTATTGATAATCAAGGTTACAGTAAAGTCAGTCCTTACAGTAATTGGCTATCAATACTTTCAGTAATATGCTCTATTTACCCAAACGACATGGTACTGTATTATGGATTACAGTGAAATTTGATAAAAACAAATAAATAAATCAAATAAAACTTTGGGGAAACTTTGAAAGGTTGTGAGTTCATTGTGTGTACATTGGGCTTCAGGTCCAAAAGTGTCTTTTGAAGCCACTGTATATTTTATTGAAGTAAATGTAAAATATTTCAAGTGCTGTTCTGTATTTCTTTCAGCAACAATGCAATCACTTTCATCAGATGAACCAGCTGTCTGTTATTCGTGAAACGTTCCTGTTGCCCTGTGAAAGAATGGAAAACTTTGGCCTTCATAGAGCACCATATCCTGTGATTTATGATAATTCAGGGATTACAGCACCTTATTTGTGTTATCGCTGCAAAACAGTATCTCCTTCCCATTAATCTAAAGCCCTATAATTACCCTGGGAATCCTTTACTGTTCATTAGCTTGCAATATTACTTAATGCACAGATGCAAGCTCTGTTTGAAAAATAACGAGGGCTTCTTCTAAACTAATAAATGTTACCTTTAAAAAAACGATGTTCTGTTGACTTCCTAAATTCAAGCTGCTTTTCGGCCGTGGTTTGTTTCTGCAATTTTCTCTCTATGGTGAAATCCTGACTTTATGACTCAAATGTGAATATTTAATACGCACATGAATTATTCAGTTGATTGTAAATAGCTTCGGAAATCTTTTGTCCTCCTTGCTCGAGACGTCCTTGTTGAGCAGCATTTCCCAGGGTGCTTTAGGCAACACATTTACAGTCAGTCTACAAACACACTTCTGTACGGAGCAATTTTCATCCATAAATCATTATAAAACAATGAACTTGTTTACAATTAAAATGCTTATTGATGTTATTAAACTTTAAATTAATGTATGATCATGCCCTTTTAGAAGTCTACAAATGAATTTAAAAGTGCTTTGTAATTTTCATCCATAAATCATTATACAAACATTTTATAATGTTCTGCTAACTTATTAGTATTCTTATAACTACTTAAGTGTTTTGTTTTGTTCCTGTTTGTCTGTCCCGTCTACTACCCCTAACCTAACAGTCTCTAATACTCTAGTGAGAGTTAGTTGACATTACAAAGTTAGTTAGAATGTCTGAAGTGGCCTATCGAAATAAATGGAGACTGTAGGCGGCTCCTTGTTTTGATCATATTTGATCATAAATCTGTAATTGAGTCAACAAATGCAATAAGTTGCTGCTGTTTTTATGTTTTTAGCAAGAATATAAATACTATTAACTAATCACCTGTTACTCAAACTTTGTTACAGAAGTTAAAAGTCCAATTCCTATAAAGGTATCGAATGTCCTAAACATTTACAAATGATGAATAGTTTCAACTTTAGATTGAGCACTTGATTATATTTGATCATTTGTAATGATTTGTAAATGTGCAAGTAGTAGAAGTCTGCATGCACACCACAATAACATGCAAATGTCTAAAAAATTTAAATAAAATACATTTAAAAAACAGTAACATTTACAGACTGGTTATGTGTTAATGATTCATATGTCAACGAATAGTGAGTGCTTAAAACTGCTAACATTTTTATGTTTGTAAATGTAAGAAAGTGAATCAGATGATATATAAATCATTTTAATCAGATTAAACAACTGGTTTAATGGCTTTTCTAAGCATTCAAATGCACATTAATAAATAAGCCATTGATCAGTATATTACATCTGTTAAAATCATATAGCTTTTTAAAAGTGCATGATCATATGAATTGAAAGTTTAATAACACTGTAAGCATTTACAATTGTTTACGTTAATAAACATTTACAAGCACATTATCTCATATTTGTAGCTATTTGGATATATTAACTAATGATCTGTTAAACATTATGTAATGTTTGTTAATGATTTATTAACGAAGGTCATTATAAAGTGTTACCCAAATGTGTAAGTATAAATATATTTAAATTAGGGTTTCAAAAGGGCAGAAAATGCAAATATTTGGAAACTTTCCGGGATTTTTTTTAAAAACTTTCTGAAAATGTTGGAAATTTGGTTTCTGGAAATGTACTCAGAGCTGATAAAAGAGCTGATAAAATGTAAAACCTGTAACTTGAATGCAATGTAAGTCGCTTTGGATAAAAGCGTCTGCTAAATGCATAAATGTACTCAAAATATTCCGCCTCTTTGCAACCCTAATGTAAGTACATACAAGTTTCAATATTTTAGTCCATAAATGCTCATTATACATTCACTTGAGAAATACACTTTAACCATATTTCAACAGACAATAGATATAATTATGAAATTATATGTGGAGCTCACCAGTTTACATCGAAGTTTAGAGATGACACAAAGTATGTGTTTCCTGTGAGGAAAGGAGGAAGAGATGAAGGAGAGAAAGCCAAGAAACTTGATGAAATACACTTCTGCTCCATTAAACAATTGTCAGCTTCCTGCTAGTCCTGCCAATTGATTTACTTAATGTTGGTCGCTGCAGTCCATTATGCAGGCCTGTCTTCATGTGTCCTCACTGCTGTTAGAGAAACAGATGGTCAACAAACACAATTAACCTTTTCCATGCTGTGCTCTGCTCTAGCTTACCCATCACACACTCCAGACCTTGTTTACTTACACAAAATCTTAATTATGTATGTATTTATAACATGTGTACATACTGGTAGACGACTGGTTAAAAGAGCATGCTAAATATTCACTAGGGAATCAAGGAGTCATTAAACAAGGAAAATATTAAAAACACAGTCAATTTTAGAACTTGCTCAGCAACACTGTCTTTAAAGTATCAATCAAGCATCAATCAACGTTCAGCAGAAAACCCAAAGAATATTGTTAACCTGCTTGACAGTCAAATTTCCTAAAAAGGTGTCATCCTTAAAACATTTATTGCGTTAGTCAGAATTAAACTCGTCAAAGCAGGTTTTCTAGAAGACACTGGATTCATTTGGTTTAACATTATGTACTAGTAATGACCGGATTAGCACGACTTCTCTCTGCAAAGCTGGACTCCAGTGCCTTTTCATCTATGGCAAAAAAAAAAAATCCCTCTCACCCAACACAGTAATCAGTTTATTAGCCAAGCAGCAATTTGCTGCCCTCACAGCCAAGTCTGCCGTGACACTTCAGGTAATTATCCTCACTTACAGATCAGTTAAACTAAGCAAAGTCAAAGAATCTACTATCTTTCTGAAGAACTACTCCATGTCTGTTCCTCAAACACACTAATGTCACGTTACACTTTACTTCCACGGGTCTATGACATTATGTCTGTTTACTCCATATGAAAAAGAGAGTTATTATAACAATAGGAAACCTCTTCTTGAAAGTTACATCAGAATAATAGGGACCTTGACCTTCGATGAGCCAATTCAACCATATTAATAAGCAAAACTGAATTTAAATGAATATAACATTTGTTTGTGTGTGTTTTTTTTGCTGAAGAGTGTTGAACTTCTCCTGCGTCTTATTCTTCATGTAATCCAGAACAGAAAGGTTTGTTTGAGCTGCGTTCTCTTCTGTACAGACGTGAATTCACATTTTCATTTCACTTATTCATTTCACTTTTGGTGTGAAAGCGCTTTTACATTTGCCAAAAATAGAACTTTTTATATAAAAAACAAACAAGCAAGCCCAGCCCAGATGAAAAAAAATAACACAAAAGTAATTTAATATATTACTTTCCTTTAAAAGTAACTAAGTAGCGTAAATAGTTACTTTTTTTAGGGAGTAACGCAATATTGTAAGGCATTACTTTTAAAAGTAACTTTCCCCAACACTGTTTGTAAGATATAGTTAACATGTTTAAAGCGGCTCTGACAGACACTTGTGCTGCTGACAGATAGGATACTTGTGCAGTTTAATGCGTTAGAGATGTGCTGTTTTCCTCAGGTCATAACTTACATTTCACAGATATATTCTCCATCTGCAAATGTTACAAAATTTTGCTGTCATGAGTGGATGAGCCTTCTGCATGCAGTTCTTCACTAAACTTCACAGACTTCAGTGAATGAGCACCATCGCGTGCACGCATGCCAAACAGACAGCGCAATAACTCAGATTTGAAATATACATTTTGCTAAAAAAAAATTATGTTGGACAATAAATGTGCCTACAAGTGAGTCTATTTTTATGATAGTAACTGTAAAGTGACTATTACAATGGGATAATCAAAATATAATGCAATTAGTCTGTGCTTTTTTTTTTTAGGTTAGTAAATTTTACTTCTGTGAAGCATAAATTTAGTTTTTAGTCATTTAATGGATGAATGTATCTGGTATTTCTTTATCTGTGCTCCTCAACGCTTACCACAGTAGGTAAGATGATTTTTAAACTATAATAATTACACAAGCACACATTTCCATATTTCCCATAATGATATATTAAACGGCACATGCTGAACTAATTTCTAAATATTCTAGAATTTAGGGTAACACTTTAGAATAGGGAACACTTATTCACTATTAACTACGACTTTTCCCTCAATACAATCCTAATTTGCTGCTTATTAATAGTTAGTAAGGTAGTTGTTAAGTTTAGGTATTGGGTAGAATTAGGGATGTAGAATAAGGTCATGGAGAATAAGGCATTAATATGTGCTTAATTACTACTAATAAATGGCTAATATTCTAGTAATATGCATGCTAATAAGCAACTAGTTAAGAGAGCCTAAAATAAAGTGTTACTGAATTAAGCACTGTTCTGAAGGGGTGCGTCTTCTTTTATATGTAGGTTGTGTGACTGACATACTTCTGTCGTAACAAAGCATTTATTTCTATATGAATTCATTTCACTATATAAGCTCAGTACTCGTGTTGAGTAACCACACAGAAACATTGAATCCAGACCAGTGCACTTTGCAGAAGATTCTGTTATTTTCAATGTTTGAGCATGTGTGTGACAAAAACCTCTCTCTCTGTTGCTCTGCATTTATCACTCCATCTCCATCACTCCTTCTGTGACAGCAGACTGCGATGGTCATCAATGAATCAAGACCATATTTATCATGCAACCATTAATTATTTATTGGACTCCTCATTCACACAGAAATCTTGCTGGATTATGATGATATTTGCAAAAGGAACATTTGTAGACATAAAATTTATATGTCCATCTGGCATGCTAAAGCAGAAGATAATGAATCTTCATCTAACGCAGTACCGTACATCAGTTCTGTCTCTGCAGTGCTGTTCTTGTCAGTTACTAATTAACACACACTATATTCAGTTGTTAGCGACTTCTACTTGATTTAACCTATACAATGAGTTTTGTTGATTTTAATTGATGTATATCGGTTGGGTCAATGAAGTTAAATGATATTCTTGAATAAAACCAGTTCATTGCAACCTAGGCTCATTGGAAATACGTGTCTCTACATACATTTCTGCAAAACTGAAAAAACGTACCTATATGTACGATTCACTGCAGTTTCCAGTTGAAATCAACACTAGAGGCAGTAAAACTCTGACAACTTTTATTCCTTTTCACACGAAGTGTGAATTACAGGAACAGTTTTGATTATTTTCTCACAGTTACTTGCAGAATGGTATGTTATGGCTTCAAAACAATTTTAACATCCTGCACAATTTGAAAACTGATACTTTTGAACGTTGTCGTCACATATACAGCTTCATATGTATGAGTTTACTAACTCAGTAAGTTTACTCGGTAGCTCACGTGATACAGCGTTGCACTTGGGTGAAGAAAAGCTCTGTCAAACTACAGTTCAACAAAACAGCTCAAATCTGCATAAGGAAGTTAAAATAGCATTGCTGTATCAGCGAATACGTTTTTATATTACTTTTGCATTTGTTAACACTTTCGGGTAGGTTTAGGTTTGGGTTTGGTGTAGGGGATACTTCCAACTTCATCGAGCTTAATCTTTAGCGACACTCACCGGATATTTGAATTATGAATGGCCGCAAAACGTACCTCAAGCAGCATAATAAAAACACTGCAATACGTGCCTGTACCAACGTAATAAAAACGTGTCACGGTCACGTATTAAACGTGTGTTTTAGCACCACTCTCTGGACATTTCACTTTGAAACTGCCGCGAAACGTGCTGCAAGGTACATAATTACGGTGTTGCAGAAATGTATGTAGATACACGTATTTCCAATGAGCCTGGGTTGGTTAATTTAGATGTTACATTATGAAAATCCTTTACATAAACTGTGCATGCATTTCTTACTAAAATGTATCAATATTGTATATTTGATAGCAGAATATTATTGTCCAGTTCTTTCATACACCCGATAACCTTCATTAGTGGGTTTTGAGCTAGTCTCTAGGATTACGCTTCTGCAGGAGCTGATTGTTCCACCAATTTCTCATGACCTGAGCATGGAAAATAAAGGTGCGAGAGGCCAGTTGAAACGGCTGCCCAATTATAGACTGGAAAACTGCCAAGATGATTGATGATGCTCTGAACGTCCTTGATATCTATAATTCTGCCTGGGCTTTTCAGCAAACACCTTCAGTGAGCTTTGATCTCTGTACTTATCAGAGGTTAACGGTTTTTGTACTACACTTGTTGCAGAGATTGGCCAAGGGTCACCAATAAGACCAAATGACCAAGTGGATACCGTATAGAGACTTTAATGTTAAAACAAGTATTATTTTAACATAGTTCACATGAATGCTATGCAGTATGCATGTCATTAAAAAATCATTAGGTTTCAGGTGCATGGACATAATAATTCCATTCCAACAGTAATGTGTGTTTCGTGTTTATTTACAGTAAACAGAGCCAGAGTCGACCACACTTACTGTTCAACCAACATAGTTCATATATATATATATATATATATATATTTGTGTGTGTGTGTAAACCATGTAACCCATTTTCTTGAAACAAAAATACTTTTTTTTAACAACAGTGACAAAAGCATCATAAAAGTACAACCGTACCATAATTGTAGTCCATACAACTCATGTGCCTCATGAAGCCTCTCAAAACTATGGAAATAATAATATACTAAGTGTTGAAGTCTGTTTTTTTGTTTTTGTGAACTCACCCCTTTATCTATTGTTTTATATGTATTTTTTAATTACTATTTTGATGTAAATTACATTTATTCTTGACCCTGCAAAGCTGACATATATACGGAAGCTCATTAACACCACTGATTTAACAATAAAAAAGCTAATTACAACTTTTTATCTCACAATTATGTTTTTTTCCTCACAATTCTGACTTTACATCTTGCAATTCTGACCCCCCCCCCCAATTTTTTTCCCTCCAATTTTTTGTCTGTTTTACAATCCACAAATATTTAGATCACCTCTCAAAAGAATAAAACAAAGATATGTGAACAAAATGCAAGTTTTGTCCATTTGCAATCCAACAGCAGTCATTAAAACATTTAATGTGAATAACACTTAAAAGTGTCTTAATGTATTTAAAACACTGATATTAAACGATTCATTACACACCTTATTGATGATGTATACTTTATATTTATGCACTAAATGGTAAAGTATTTTCTTTATAATGTTTTTTAATGGGAAAATATTTAATGTGAAACTTTGCTTATTGTGTTTATATTCTGGGTTCATCTGCTTGGCTGTATATAGTATGCATTATCAATAAGGTGTATACTGAATTTGGCCTTTTAACATTTGACTATTTTCTTGCAACTGCAACGTTATATCCAGCAATTCTGAGGAGAAAGTCAGAATTGCGATATGTAAACTATCAATTGTGAGAAGGGAAGGCAGAATTGTGAGAAAAAAGGCTGTGTCACAATTACCTTTTTTATTTTTTATTCAGTGGTGCAAACGGGCTGAAAAAAAAATCATTTTATTAACAGTTTATTGAACTTTTATTGTTTATTGAATTTTCTATCATATTTTGATGCATCAGGCTTTTATGGCTAATATGATATAGTGAGATCACTTATTCAGAGGCTCAAACTGAGTCAAACAAACATCCAAACACTGCGACTGTATCAGAAGTCAGTCTTTCTCAATGTCGACGACATTACCCTGTTGAGGAAGTAATCCTTTACCAACAGCTTCAAATACAGTACAGTCCTCAACCTGAACAGATAGAAAGCTTGTTTATAGTCACTGAACTTCAATAGAAGCTGCCTGTTTCTGAGCATACCTAATGTGTTTGAGTAGGAAAGTGGGAGTAGTTTGTGATGTGCCACAGGATTGAGTAGAGATCAGGTCTGCTGGCACTCAGCGTGAAGTGTTTTCCATTACAGTGAGCGCTGAGGGAAACATCAATGAGGTGAGACGCACGGGTCTCTCTGCTCCCACCCAGAATCACCACCGTTAGATCAATGACCACACAAGGGAGAGGCCCACAGGATGCTTTTCTATTCTTTCGTCTTATAAAAGCAATTGTTCTGCTCTCTCTCGGCTCCTCTGAGTAAGCGTGGATACACCCCGCTGCGCTCCTCCGTGTCTTGCCTTTGTCCTGAGACAACTCCCACGACACGCTGCCAGGAGACTGATAGACACCGGCCCTCTGCTGAGGGACATGGAGCAGAGAAAATAGCCTTCCTCCCAGAAAATTAAGCCACTCTGGCAATCTGTGAGAACGGCTCCAGAGAGTGAATGTTAGAGGGAGATTGCTGTGGAAAAGCAGCATCGCTCGTGTGGTGGAGATTCAGGTTGGAGAACACAACAAACACAGTCACACATCCAGCACAAAATATAGAGGAATGCATTCACAAAACAATGAAACAGAAACAATTAAGGCTACAAATTACTATTTATTTATTTTTTTATAAAAAAATAAAAATAAAAATATGGTTTCTAGTATTCATATAGTATGATACAGTGAGAATATGGAGGAAAAAACAGCTCAGTTTTATTCAGAGACCCAAACTGAGCAAAATTGGCAATTTATGCAATCACCATTGGTAAGATGATATTTAAATGTGTAGTATTATGATCAAAGTTCAAAACATGCAATGCAATGCATTACTATGATGCAAATACTCTGTGTGCTTCAATATTAAATATTTCAAATTAAAAATAAATAAAGCTTATTTGCATGATAAATTGTTGGGAATGTGTTTGTCGCTGTCCTCAGATTGTTTTCTGGAATCTGTTCCAGTGAACTACTTGTGTAATGACAGTGTTGTTTATTTCACATGCATTTATATACTGGTCTAATCTAAAAGATTTTTTCCCCATATTAAACCTGTTCTGTTTAGTTTATTTAAAAGCAAATAAGTATAAAGAAATAAAAAATTAAAATAAACTATTTTATTTAAATTATATTTGCTTGTTAATATACAGAACACAACTCACTTTACTCACTTATTGTGAGTTTTATTTAGTTTATTTATAGCAAGTAAACTAAATTAAACAACTGGCTGTTATTTATGGTAATATTAAGATGTAAAATATATATAATTATTATGTTGGCTTACATTATTTTGGCTTATGTCTAAAGAAAATATATTAAGTATGAGTAGTTTTCATCTTTAGGAAAAAAAGAGATTAATATTAAACCTTCAGTGTTGAGGGTAACACATTACAAGTAACATGAGTTATGTATAATCAGATTACTTAAAAAACTAGTAATTTAGAAGGAAATATCTTGTTTAGCCTGTATATGCTCCCACTAAGTCAAATAATAGAACCAAAATCACAGCTATGAGGGCTGGACTGGTTCGGGCATATTTTCCCGGTGGGCCGACGCACTGAAGGGGCCGACAGATTTTAAGGACCATAGCAGTCAGTTTGGTCTCCTGCATTGACAGCGTAAACCACCCAATCACAATGCGCTATAGACAGAGCGATGAAGTATAAATAAACCCCAACTTCTTCCGTATCGGCTTTACGTTTCACAGCAGCTTTATAAAAACAGGCTTGCTCTGCGGTGAGTGATAGGAGTTGAATCGGTAGTGCTTGATTGGCATCTAGTGTGTTGAGTGCAGAATACGCTTTTTAATATTTTATTTATTTTTTATTTAACACTTTTTAATAAACCGTAAATTCGTATTTTTTGGCCAAGTCAAGTCAAGTGTGTTCATAGAGGTTTCCATGGGCCAATGCGAATAAATCTAGATTTAAATTCGAAAAGACACGATATTGTCGGACCTGACGTTTTATTCTTATCCAGAACAACTAGATGCAATGATACATATCTACACTACCAGAGTTTTTCATTCTCTTCTGCTCACCAAGCCTGCATTTATTTTATCCAAAATACAGTAAAAGCAGTAATATTGTGAAATATTTTTACTATTTAAAATAACTGCTTTCTATTTGAATATATTTTAAAATGTAATTTATTGCTGTGATAGTCAGCATCATTACTCCAGTCTTCAGTGTCACATGATTGATACTGATTTGCTGCTCAAGAAACATCAATATTTAAAACAGTCGAGTAATTCTTTGATGAATAGAAAGATCCAAAGATCAGTTTATCTTAGCTTTTGTAACATTATACTCTATACCATTCAAAAGATTGGAGTCAGAAATTAATACTTTTATTTAGCAAGGATGCTTTAAATTGATCAAAAATGATGATAAAGACATTTATAATGTTACAAAATATTTCTATTTCAGATATGCTGTTCTTCTGAACTTTCTATTCATCAAAGAAACCTGAAAAAAAATCTAAGCTGTTTTCATAATCATAATAATAATAATAAATGTATTTTGAGCAGCAAATGAATATTTGAATGAAGAACATCATGTGACTGGAGTAATGATGCTGAAAATTCAGCTTTGATCACAGGAATAAATTACCCACAATATTACTGTTTTTGCTGTAGATCAAACAAATACAGGCTTGGTGAACAGAAGAGAAACTGTTCAAAAACTTTTGAATGGTAGTGTATATCATAAGGTGGTGGTGCCTGGACCAAAAAATGCCAGGGCCGAATTTTTGTCCCAGTCCAGCCCTGCTGATGATACCCAGATTTACCTAGCCTTATCGCCAAATGATTATAGCCCCATTGAATCCCTCTGCAATGCATTGATGAAATTAACAGTTGGATGTGCCAGAACGTTCTTCAGTTAAACAAGGAGAAAACACTGCATTTGGAAACAAAGATGAAGTTCTCAAGGTGAATGCATACCTTGACTCTAGGGGTCAAACAACTAAAAATCAAGTCAAGAATCTTGGTGTGATTCTGGAGACAGACCTTAGTTTCAGTAGTCATGTCAAAACAGTAACTAAATCAGCATACTATCATCTCAAAAACATTGCAAGAATTAGATGTTTTGTTTCCAGTCAAGACTTGGAGAAACTTGTTCATCACCAGCAGGGTAGATTATTGTAATGGTCTCCTTACCGGCCTTCCCAAGAAGACCATTAGACAGCTGCAGCTCATCCAGAACGCTGCTGCCAGGATTCTGACTAAAATCTGAGCATATCACACCAGTCCTCAGGTCCTTACACTGGCTTCCAGTTATATTCAGGATTGATTTTAAAGTACTTTTACTCACTTATAAATCACCCAATGGCCTAGGACCTAAATACATTGCAGATATGCTCACTGAATATAAACCTAACAGACCACTCAGATCATTAGGATCGAGTCAGTTAGAAATACCAAGGGTTCACACAAAACAAGGGGAGTCTGCTTTTAGCTATTATGCCGCCCGCAGCTGGAACCAGCTTCCAGAAGAGATCAGATGTGCTAAAACATTAGCCACATTTAAATCCAGACTCAAAACTCATCTGTTTAGCTGTGCATTTGTTGAATGAGCACTGTGCTACGTCCGAACTGACTGCACTGTATTTTATGTATAATCATTTTCTATTCTTAACTGTTTTAAATTCATTTTTATGTAAATCACTTTGAATTATCACTTTGTATGAAATGTGCTATATAAATAAACTTGCCTTGCTTTGCCTTGAGTTACTTTTTTAAACTCAGAATATTAAACAAACCTGCAATAATTAAATGTTAAACAAGACAAATATAATTTATGTTTTTAATCCCATTTTATTAACCAATGTCTTTGCCACTGACCTTCGATGATCCAATTCAACCATACTAATAAGCAAAAATGCCACATTTGCGTTTCATTTTTGTTATTAAGTTGGTCTGAAGTATATATTTTTTCCAGTGTAGTTTCCGCTGGTGTATGCTTTCTTTCTCAAAGACAGCAGAAGAGATGCTCTGATCATTACCATATACTGAGTTTTCCAAACCCGATGGAACATGAAGTTTTAATCCAGTCGAAGCCGATCTGAGAGAGCAGTGACACGAGATTATTCCACCACAGAGTGTCAGTGCTCGAAACCCCCAGCATTCAGTATCCTCACTGCTGCAGTGTGTGTGTGTGAGAGACCAGATAAAATAAGATCCAAAGAACAAACCCCTTTATTTATTTCTATTACAAGCTCATTTTAATTTATATTTGATGTAAATTACATTGATTCTTGACCCTGCACAGTCTGACATATGAAATAATTCTGTTTTCTTTTTAAATGGAACAATTTATGAAAGTTTTAGACAAACTTTAAAAAAAATATTTGTAGGCTGTTATGGCTCATATAGTATCATACTCAAGGTAAAATCTACGGTGGCCGAGAGAGCTCAACGCGCTGCAAATAGAAAAAACACCTGCAAATTAAGAAAACAACTTCTTCAATTTGACAACACACGCTGCAAATGCTTACAACACAACCATAAAAGAAACGCACTGCAAATAAAATTTATTTGGTTGTATTGTGAGCATTTGCAGCACCTGCTGTCAAACTGATGAAGATGTTTTCTTGATTTGCTGGTGCTTTTTCTATTTGTATGTGTTTTCTGAAGTTTCAGCACGTTGAGCTCTCTCGGCCACTGTAAAAAACAGCTAAAATCATCAGAGACCCAAACTGAGCAAAAATATATTTGGTGCAGATTCTGATATTTATATGGACAAAAAGTAATGAAGTTCTGATTGTAATGAAAATTCAATGAGATCTTTATAACAGTATAGCAGATAGGCCTACTTACATTAATGATTAAATATTGGTCATCACTCTATATCTATGATCTATCCCGATAATATGTCTTAGTAAGATGATATTTAAATGTGTAGTATAAAAGCTCTGTTTCAAAACATGCAATGCAATGCAATACAACGATGCAAATGCTCTGCATACTTTAATATGAATAACAATAAAAAAGCTCATTTGCATGTTCCAAGGTGATATTTAAATGCTTAGTTTTATGATCAAAACATACATAGCTTGGCCAAAAAACAAAAACAAAAAAAGTCGCCGTTTGGATTTAAATATAAGCAAATACTTAAGATTTTAGAACTGAATCATTATTGCAGTGATTAACATGTTTCTGTCATGTTGTATATTTAGCACAAATTATTTTAACCCTAACTGATGTACATACACTTTTATTACATTGTTCTTACATAAAAATACCAGCTTAGTTAAATTTGTAATTACACTGTTGACTCCTTAAACCTAGCCAAGTCCTAGTCCCTAACTTACCCATATCCCACTTCAATAGCAGCAAATGTGATTTGCAATTCAGCATGAACACAATAAGCACATTAACCTTGATTGATTGACCGATTATCATAAGCACATAGTAAAGACATCTAATATAAAGTAGGACCCCTTACCGGCAGCCATATCACTCTGCAGCCCAAGACTGGTTGCCCACTAAAGCTAAGCAGGGCTGAGCCTGGTCAGTACCTGGATGGGAGACCTCCTGGGAAAACTAGGTTGCTGCTGGAAGAGGTGTTAGTGAGGCCAGCAGGTGGTGCTCACCCTGTGGTCTGTGTGGGTCCTAACGCCCCAGTGCAGTGACGGGGACACTATACTGTCAAAAAGCACCGTCCTTCGGATGAGACGTTAAACCGAGGTCCTGACTCTCTGTGGTCATTAAAAATCCCAGGATGTCTTTCGAAAAGAGTAGAGGTGTGACCTCGGCATCCTGGCCAAATTTGCCCATTGGCCTCTGACCATCATGGTCTCCTAATCATCCCCATATACTGATTGGCTTCATCACTCTGTCTCCTCTCCACCAGTAAGCTGGTGTGTGGTGAGCGGTCTGGCGCACTATGACTGCTGTCGCATCATCCAGGTGGATGCTGCACACTGGTGGTGGGCGAGGAGACACCCCCCTTACAATGTAGAGTAGAAAAAAAGCTTAGCAGAAAAGCGCTATATAAATGTAATGAATTATTATTATTATTATTAATTAATGGCTGTGATGCTCAACTGTGTTTTGCAGTTTTGTTTCAAAGTGGGGTTTTTGTATGTTGTCATAAAAGAAAAACTAAGATATACGTCTACTAGCTCCAGTATGACCTTCTGTTAACTCGCTTGTCTTAAACCAGCAGTGCAACATGCAGTTAAATCCTCAGGTTAAAACTCAGTTTTGGCTACTTTCAAAACAAACTGCAATTAGTCTGGAAATCCTGCAGCCTTTGAAATGACAAGGATAATCAATGGCTGCGTGGAATCAGCCTCAATGACTTATAGATTAGTGACCAGTTTAAACATCGGTTTTAATTAGCAGTGGTCGGGGAGCCTGGGGCCCGGGGACAAACGAGCATCATGATTGCACTCACAGCTTGCCAGGAGACCTGCCGACAAAGTCACCTTAAAGAAAAGCCCTCCTGATTAGACAGTTCCTCTTCACATCAAAGTCCTCTGCCATACAGGCAGCATTTAAAGAGCTTTATATTGACAAAAATTGCCCATTTTAATTATTATTATTTATTTTGTGAACTAATTTAAATCTAGAGATTGTCTATGTACATAACCTTGTGATCAGGCTGCCACATGCAGCTCAAGAAACATTTACCATTTACACTTTGTGCAAAGATAAAATACTGCTGTTTTCACTTGGTGCAGTGAAAATACCATTTAACACTCTTTCTTAGGCTCTGTCTTTTACACCCCATCTGCAATGCAAAAAATTGGTGAAAACCAGTCCCCTTGTAAGTGATTGGATTGTAGAAAGCCTAATTGATTATAATGGGAGCACACATTTAGTCATGTCACTCTGCATCACTTAGTGTGGGCTAATGTAACAGTTTTCTCAGTTGCTCTTGCAATGCAGAAAGCATTGATTATTATTACAGAAATGTTCTTATGTTTATGTTGTGCTGTTTATTTGAAGTGCAGACACTCAAGTGATAGCTGATCTCATGGTGACTTACAACATCATTTAGATATTCAGTTGTCTTGAGAGATCACACTAAACTTGTTAAATAAGCATGCCTTTTGAATCCACCTACCTATTTAATAATAATAATAATAATTTATTATTTCTTAGTAACAACAACAACAACAACAATTAACTATTTCCTACTGTAAAAGTGCTTTACAAGAATAAGATAAAACAAAAGAGAAATACAGACATAAAAATGCAATGCATTCATCAAAAAGAAATGCATTCAAATACACAATACTCATAAAACATGCTATAAAAACAGTTCAAGAAGTAATTGAACAAGGTGAGTTTTAAGGGAAAATTTAAAAACACCAAATTTTGCTTGCATAATTTATTTGCTTTATTGCATAATAACTAATAGAGTTGGGGTACATGGACTCTGACTCCAGGTGGAATTGTAATCAAACTTGACATGGACTCTGACATTTTGAACTCCGCTTAATGTGTAACATGAAAGATAAAAAAACAAAAAAAGAAGTAACAACAAAAGTTAAGATGACAAGATATTAATATATGTCACCTCTCAAACTCAGTTGGTAAAGGACTTGATTCGGATTCGACAAGATGGACTCTGACCCAAAACAAGTTACTAATTGAGAACAGATCACTTCAGAAAGCTAATGCTGGATATACACTACATGATTTGAGGACGATTTTTACTCGTTCGACAGATTTCTGGAGACTGCTGACAAAAGCCTGAAATCAAATCGGTGCTCGTTTGCATGAGTGACAAATGCATAGAGTACATTATCAATGCAATGCTTTTTAAATGTTATTTCTAGTGAAATAGAGTGTAATCCCTTGTATACTGTATACTGTTATATACTGTGTGCATTAATGAACTTGACATGTATTTTTCTTCTAATCTTCAATACACTTGCTTACACAGTACTCCAGTATAACTTGGTCAAAAGTTTGTCTGCATTTGGTGTTGGTCAGTACATGATAAACTATTATTTCCTGACAGTCAAATTTCTTAGTTTCCAAGAGTCTGAACACACTGTGAAGTACACTGCCCTTCAAAAGTTTGGAAACACCCTGGCAAAGTGTGGTTTTGGACGATATCAGCATAAATCCTTATCATTTTTTGGTGCAAATTTTGGTGTAACTTGACATTATCATTGAAGACCAGCAATAATAATTTTTATTTTGATTACATAATAATGGTAATATATACATGTCAAAGTCAGACATGCTGTGATGCCTGGTTACTGGTTTAAACTTGGTTTAAACCCAGGTTTTTAAAAGAGTTTTGGCTCAGCACATCTTAATAACTTCAACAATTGATTGCCAATTAAGTTTAGAATACAATGAACCAATTAGAACACAATTTAGGCAGAGCTGTAATAGCTGCTAATGGAGGATATTTTGATGAATCGAAAATTTAAGTTTTTTCTATGTATAAACTGTTTATGTAATAAAATATGTTTTCGTAGTTTGTGTTGTCCCTTATCAGTGCAAAATTATCACAAATTAAAAAGGATTCATGCCAATATTGTCCAAAACCCCACTTTTCTAGAGGGCAGTGCAAACTTTCCAAACTTTTGGAGGGCAGTGCATATGACAATTTATTTCACAATATATGACAATTTAACATATAATACAATTAAATATAATACATGCATATAATACAATTAAAGTTGATCAAATGTGTATTTGTAGAATTGAAGATTAAAGTAGATGTTGAATAATATGCTTTTAATTGCATGCTTATTACTACCGTGCCCTTCAGAATCAATATCTGTAGTCATTAAAAGAAAAAAAGATCATGTTTATTGTGTTGTAAAATACACTGGTAATTAAATTTATTAATTTTAAAATGATGGCTCTTTAGAATCATTAAAACAAAATTAATGTTATTTCAAATTAAGTTAAAATACATTTAATTTTAATCACACTACTTATTAAAAATACATTACAGTGTGTTTAATTAAAATCCACTTTAAAATACAATAGATTGTTGAAATACATTTTAAATATACTAAATTGCAACTACATTATTAGAATATTTTTTTTTAAATACATTTAATTATTTAATAGTGTTAATGCAAATGATAATAAAGTAAACTTTAGTCCACATTAATTGCTGGTCAGTACATTCAGCAGCACACTTTAACCATATTTCAAACACAATAGAAGCAATTATGAAAGTATATATAAAGATGTGTTAAAGTCCTATTTAACTGGGTCAAAAAATCACTCTTAAGTTCAACTAATTGCATTTATTATAAATGTAAACTTTAATACATTTGAAATAAATGACAAATAATCGAAAACATTACATTTGATTCACAATTAAGTATATTCTTTTAAAATATATTATTAGTGTAATAAGTACACTTTATAAAAGCATGCTAAAGTGCACTTCTTTTTCACAAGGGATGTGTGACTCTCAGTCACCGATCCGTCATGTAATGTGCAAACCACAGCAACTTCAAGATACCCAAAACACCGTCATGTTGTGTGAAAGAAACAGCGATCCGATGACTTTGTGTAGCGTATACCCGGCAAAATGGTGCAATCCTTTACTCGACTCACAGTAGATTCTGTATTCTTCAAACTGCATCAAAACACAATGGAAACACATTTGCAAAAACAGTAACACATCATATAAAGAGATCAACATATTCAATAGTAAAACTTTAGTCATGTGTATTTATAGTTTGTAGTCCTGTTCCTTGAGTTCATTTTTCCTGTTCCCCTTTGTCGTTTCCTAATTGTGCTTCACCTGTGTCTTGTTCTCCAGGTTACCCTTGTGCATATAAAAACATGGACAGCAGTAGATTTCTGCAGCTCTGCTCTTTACTTGTTTCTTGTTTTCTTATGTCTCAGTAAATGCAGTTTTACAACAACAATAAGAATCTCTATATTTTTCTCATACTGCATCTGCTCAAACTGAAAGTGTTCATTGTTTCTTTTCATATTTTATGGTGTTTCATGTTTCTTGTTATCCTGGAGAGCCGTCCTCTAGTCTTCTTATTCAAATCTTTAAGGAGGAAAGAATGGATTTAAGGTTCAAGAATAAGAATCTTCTTCTCCACTGCTTTTGTGAATCCAGCAGCAGTAGTTTAATGAGAATGATCAACTTACTTTAAAAGAATTGTTTCCCCAGAAACAAAGATTGTGTCATCATTTACTCATCCTCACATCACTTCAAACTGGTATGATCTTCTTTATCAGAAGCCTGTGCCAGATATGCTATTCTCCAAGATATGCTATTTTCCAAGATATGCTATTCTCCAAGATATGCTATTTTCCAAGATATGCTATTCTCCAAGATATGCTATTTTCCAAGATATGCTATTCTCCAAGATATGCTATTTTCCAAGCCAGTAACGAGTTCTGATACGAATAGTGATATTTTTGGGGACAGAAAGGAGATGTAGTGACAGAAGCACTGTAGGAAATGTTTATTGTGTAGGACTCTTCATTCTCTATAGCCCTACTTGGACAGTAATTGTTTCTCATGGTGATGTCAGAAAAAATAAATTCACATGGCACAGTGATAAAACTGCGATATATTCACGGTCAGTGCTGGGTGACAACTGATTACATGTTATCTGGATTATGTAAACAGATTCCAAAAATTAAATACATAATTAATTAAGTACTTAATCAAAAATTTTGTAATTAGAGTATATTACATTTTAAAATGCTCATAATAAGATTACAGTTACTTTTTATGGATTACATGATTAAATATTATTCACACAATGGCAGTAAATCATGCATCCCTAAATCTTTTTTTTTTTTTTTTTTTTTTTTATGTCCTTTCTAAAAATCCTACGGTGTGTCAAACCATTTAGCTTGAACTGTATTCACAAATGTTGTGTAAATAAATTTGCTAACCAATAATTGAAACAAATAATTAAGCTTAAGTTACTAAGCACTGGTGATGTATAACTGTGAAACACAAGACTCTTCATCATATCCAGTGATCTTCAGTAACTGTTGATTCTGGAAATCTGCACTAAAATATTTCACACCTGGAAAACTTTGGGCTTGTAATGTCATTGCTGTTTTCATGTTTATTAATGTTTGTTCATGTACTGCAGGGATTCCCAAATGTTGTTTTTTTTTCAGCCAAACTCCTTAAAATAAAATAAAATATTTACTTGAAATATTTCTGAGGAAGTTAATATAAGTTAATAATTTAACAATTTGCATGTTTACAGTTCTCTGATGTCAGTTAATGGTCACATTAACATGCAGGTAAACAAATAATATTTTTTATTTTTTGTGTATTAGTGTTTCAGTTATTTTTATTTTATATTTTTATGAAGCTTTCTATCAACTCACTATTCATTCACTATCAACTCAATATTGTAATGTTTAATGCATGTTATGATGTTGATATCAAAAATGGAATACATTTTCTTTCTCTTTATGTATTTTTTTATACCAAACCTGTCCAAGCAAAAGTTCCCATAGCTGAAAAGACTTGTTTGCATCATAAATGTCAAATGTTTTATTGTCTCTGCCATGTTATATAGTGGGTTTTATAGCTATAGCCACATGGTGACCTTCCTACCACACAACAAATGCTGTATCTTCATATTCAGTGCTCTGACGTGTCACATTAAGCCGTGTGTGAGTGTATATCAATGAAAATAGCACATGAGAAACAGAAAGGCTGGCTCCTCATTTAGTATGCTAGGTAGCACTGCTCTGCACACTGACAAGTGCACGACTGCTCATTTGTCTCTCTGTCCAGTCTTTCCCTCCCTGTTTCACCACTGCAGGGAATTCAGCATGACTCCACACGTCTCACCTTTTTACACGGTCCATGCCGGGATACACAATTACATTTCCCTGCAAATATTTGTTTTATTAATGTTGCCCAACGGAGTAATTAATCTCCTCACAAAGGTACCATCTGGATGACCCAAAAATGCAATTAAACTTCCCGTTTTATGATTAAGATAAATATGGAGGAGAGGTAGGAAATGGCAAACGTGTGAATGAGGGTTGATATCACACACGGAGGAATCGGCTTCATTTCTTTTTTTCTCCTCTTCATGTTCTACACAACTTGTTGTGGAGGTGAGGGTGACTTACTGAGCTGATGTAAGAGATAGTCATTAATGAAAACGAATGTCGTCTCATGGAAGCCAATGCATTTCCATTATTAGAGCCATTGCTGGGGCTGGGGCCGGGGCCAGACATGCCAACTGGCAAGCTGTTTGTGTTGCCCTGGCATTGAAAAAATTCAGATACACAACTTTGGTTAAATTCCCATCCTGCAATCAAAAGTCAGATCTCTATGAACTCAAAGATTTCTCACCAAATTCATCCAAGATCAAACAATTTGAGCTGCACCACATTCATTTTTATTGCTTTATGCTCTTTTTTAAACTGTTTTTCTCACACTAAATAATGCTTCAAAGTGTTTTTTGTTATTTTGCATAATTATAAACTGCAATAAACAACGCAAGAAGAACATTATCTTGACTTTCTGCCAGCTTTCTTATCTTTTTATGTCCATTCTAATCATTTCTCAACTGCCCTCTTTTTAATTCAGCCGTTATTAGAGAACATCCTTCACTGTCTGTCCTTCATATTATAACTGTTGATAACACTGCTAATAGTCTCTATAATTAAATATGCTTAGAGAGTATTATGGTGTGGCAGGCAGCAAGGGGAAAGTAGAGACTTGGATAAACACATATAAATTCATGTTTAAAACCTGTTTTTCAAAATTCCACATGATCGGCTGTCATGTGATTTGCTCTTGAGCTGCAAAATGCTTTGCCATTCTGACATTTATGAGTATCAAACAGAAGTCACTATCAAATAAATATTACTAACATTAAGCCAAAACAACAGACACATTATTAGACTAGTATTCATCATTAGTAGAATGATGCTGCACATATGTAGGTACAGTAATTCACGTCTGTGTTTCATCCAAATTTATTCAAATAAAAATAATCTGCAATTTGCCTGTAGATAGAATATCTAGTAAAAATTAACATATATATATTTTTAATCTATCCAGTCGAATTTTGCTCTGCAAACATGCTGACAAGTGTCCACATCATAATCAGGACATGGTGTAAATGATGACAGAACTTTTTCTTTCTTTCTTTCTTTCTTTCTTTCTTTCTTTCTTCTCTACACACTGGAATAACACATATTTTGTTCATGCATACATGATACCTTTTGTCAAATTATGTATTTTTTTTGAATTTTAATATTTCAACTCTCATTTCCCTTCATAAATTTATTTTACACTGGGTACAAAAAATAGTTACACTCTGGACCTTAAGAACAACAACAACAACAGCAACAAAACTGATTAGCATTTAGTATATGCAAAATAACTGATAGCCTATTTATATTTATGAAAACAACAGTGGAATTATGAAAACAAACTGGTGTTTAAAGGGTTAAAATCATGAAAACATAAATTTTTGGTAGTTATGATCAAGAAAGATGTTGGTAAAAAGATCTAAGTCAGTGAAAGTGAATTTTTTTTTAACACATCATTTTTTTTGGCATTTGTTTTTCTGTAAGGACCTCTGTGTATCTTTTTAAAATTGCAGCTCAAGGGTTAATACAGTGTAGGAGTGAAGTTCACTTGGAGGAAAGACACTGTGCTCTTTCCTTACGGAGCAGAACTATCATCTGTCCACCACAGATGGGTGCTGGCAAACAGAACAGCCAGAAGACCTTGTCATGCACCTTAAAACACAGTTGTCCCAGGTTAGGGCATTTTGTTATTTTGCCGGACCCCTGTCAAAGAGCGATGCTGAGGCAGTAGAGTATGTGGAGCATAGCCAAGGACACACTACAGTAGCTATAGTTTTGCTATCGGCGTGCTGCAATGACCTTTTATAAGCGAGTGCGGCCCTGAAGAGCACCCATCCCTAACAACACCATGCCTTCTGTTTGCTTACCACCGTTATCACCTAATCAATAGTCCGCCACTCATTCAATTCGACAAGCATCTCCAGGAGAGAGGGCTAATCGTTTAGTAACAGTGGGTGTATGATATTGACTGATGGAGATAAGGTTTGTCCTACTCAATCATGCCAGAGGGATTGGGTTTGTGTTATTAAGGGGACATCAAATACAGCATGTTTGTGTGTCTTGTTTTGCTTCACAGCTGCAATAATGAGCACATGCAAAAGAACAATCAAAGGGAACAACGAGTGGATTGCCGCTGGGAGAATGCACGGGAAGGGCTCAGAAGAACAAACACCTTGCTGAAAAACAAGACAAGTTTGAAGAGGATCACTGCATTAACATAGTTGTATGGCATGTACAGTATTGGGTGTAAAATATCCCGGTCAACTTATTTCTAAAAGTGATAGTTCAATCAATCTTTAAAATAAAGTCAACTTCTAGGTCATTTAGTATGAGCAACTTAAATATTAAACAGCAAGAATCTGCAATGTCAAGTTTGGTGGTGAGCTGCTCAGTTTGATCACCATTGATGCACTTGGTCAAAGCACGGTGACTTATGATGACAAAAATATTTGTTATTCAGAATTAATGGATGTTTTAGCTCTATGTAGTGCTTTTGATTATATTTTGTCGTAAAAGTTATTTTTGAAGTCACCATTCGGGTGATTAGTGTTCAATGCAGTTCCTTCCATTTCAGTGAAAATATGCTATTTGTTTTGGTGTAAAGAAGCAACTATAAAACTTTTTTTTTTTTTTTTTACAAAAATCTAGCATTTTTTTATTTTGTTGATGCTAAACCTAATCATTTGTCAATATAAAACAATGTAAAACCCTTCAGCTCTATTCCAAGTCTTCTTCACAAACGATTGCTTTGTGTGAGGAACAGACCCAAACACAATCCTCCATAATGCTCAAATCACAACACATTAAAAAATTCTGCCTGAAAAAGCATTACATCACCTTTAGCTCTCATGTGTCTTGTGACCAATTACAACATGCTGAAGTTCAGTTTTATCTTTTGAATGAGATGAAAAAGCTTAAGTATCACTCTGTTCCCCACATAAATAAACTGCGAGTTTATACTTTGTCTCACAATTCTGGAGAAAAAAAGTCAGAATTGTGACATAAATTCACAATTACCCTTTTTTATTATTATTTTTATTCAGTGGCAGAAATGGGCTTCCATAGTCTTATGCTGGTACCACTTTACATAAGGTTCATTAGTTAATATTAGTTAACTACTTTAGCTAACATGAACTAAGAATACTTCTACAGCATTTATTAATTTAGTAAATGTTCATTTCAGCATTTACTAATGCATTATTAAAATCACATAGTTGTGTTTGTTAACATTAGTAATGCAAGCGAACTGACAAGAAAAACTGTAAATTTTATATAAATAACATTACTGAGTTTAATAAATAGGTGTAAAAAATGTATTGTTCATTGTTTAGGTTTTATGTTATGTTAAGGCATTAAACTCTTGTTTAAACAATTGGAATTTATTGTAAAGTGTAAACTTATGTGTTATTTGGAGGTAACTGTAAAACACGTATGTT